>BRDA01012423.1:0-15371 GCA_036984385.1 Crenuchus spilurus | reverse complement strand
GGATTTGTTGACACTGTGAAATTTTGAATCAACATATTTCTCCTTTAAAATGTTACATTTACTCAGATTAAACTTTTGATCTGTCATCTATTTCTATTATGAATAAAATAGACATTTGCCATCTCCACATCATTGCATTCAGTTTTTATTCACAATTTGTTTAGTGTCCCAACTTTTTTAGAATCCGGTTTGTAAAATTTGAGATAGAAAACTGTATTAATCATTCCAAAATAACAGTGGAGGGTTTTCACATAGTTAACCAAGACATGATTTTAGATTCAACGTGTGATTGTTGTGATGTTTGATTGCACACAGTGGAATCTGACCTCTGCATTTAACCTATCCATGCAGTGAAACACACCAGGCTGTGAGAACATGTGCCCAAAGCGGTGGGCAGCCCTATCCACAGTGCCTGGGGAGCAGTTGAGGGTTTCTGCGCAAGGCCACTTCAGTCATGACCTGACTGGAGATCGAACCAGTGACCTTCCAGGCACAAAACCACCAAGCCCTTAAAGATTATTTTTTGTGTAAATTGTAGGGGTGCACCAAAATCTAAATTTTTGGCCTAAAACTACAATGGAAAAAAATGAAACATTTGGCAGAATATCGAACACGGTTCTTCACTTAAATGTATTATTAAAAACTTAGTAAATAAACAATTTCCCAAAATAGGTCTTGTAGTTAGTCAGGAATTAATGTCTGTATTTTAAGTTGGTTTGATATCATTAAGTAAAGAGTTTAATTAGTGTGTTATATTTGTATATAAAACAAATGTTTTTTTTTTATTACTAAAAACTATTATTGTTATGTTATTATTACTAACATCATTACTCATATTTAACTATGAAATATTAAATAAAATCATGAAAATGGCTAAAATGAATGATGAAAGTCACAGATATTTTGTGTGTTTAATGTGAGTTTTGTTGGCTACAGGCACTGAATCGCTTAATATTTTTTCTGGTAATTTTGAGATGGGGCAGAATATTCATATTATGGCTTCATTATAACAAGTGTAGTTTAGTAAATGTTATGGTTGTAGTTTGTTGTCTCCTTCCATTTCACGACCAAACTGTAACCGAGCTGGTGAATTTGTATTTTGTTGGTGAGGAAAATCAGAATTCTGAATGTCCAAAAAGAGAACAGTGTCATTAAAAACCTAAATATTCAGTGTGAACTATTCGGTCTTTCCACTTATTTGGTTGTTTTTTTTGACATTTTTGGCCAAATAATTTCAGTTGCCAAATATTTGGTGCATCTCTAGTAAATTGTGAACAACTGCATTATTTCACATAGTTTTCCCTTCAGAAACGAAAAGGCATGTCTCATTATTCTTCTTTCTTATTTTTGTGTAAAATATCAGCAAAAAATGAAGTTGTGAAGTCAGTCTCATGAATCTAATCATGACCATATCCTTACGTCTATATTGTATATTGCGGTAAGTGAGCAGAACTCTGACATGGTATTCTGTCCATCCTGCAGCTCTAGAACAGGATGAATGTTTGTTTTTTTAGGCAGGCAAAGTATAATCTGAAGAGAACAGCAGACGCTGAGGCCTGTATGAGTGACCCCAGTATAAATAGCTCACAATTATGGTTCTGTTCATCTGCTCTGGGCCTGTTAGTGAGTCAAAATCGAACAGCTCAGAGCGTCAGCTGCTAACCCGGCCGGCAGAATCTGGAGCAGCGAGGCGCTCGAGCTCACAGCTGATTCACACCGTCACCTCCGCTCCAAATAGCTCCAAGCCGTTGCCATGGAAACTGACAACAGTCAGCTGGAGGAAGGAGCGGAAAAGATAAAAGAACTTTTCACATCCTCCTTCACCACCACAGTCACTCCTACAGTTCACCAACAGATCAGACAACAAACACTCATATGGGCATAACAGCAGTATGTACTGTAGTCTTAAAGTGAGAGTTTACACAGAAATCTAATTCATACAGAACGACACCAAACACAGTCATTCAGCTGAGCCACGTTTGGATTCATATCGTCATGTCATACAGGTTTTCTAGTTTGATTCTTTACCCAAATGACTATAAATAATGTTATTAGTAGGGATGCACAGAAATGAAATTTGTGGCCAAACACTAGAGTTCTTCATTTATATAAATCATTATAAAATTAATAACTAAACTATTTTCCAAAAAATCAAAAATGAATATCTAAGTTAATACTTGGGTCTGACATCATTAGGTTTAATAACATGAGGTTAATTGATTATTATTTTATATTTGTATATAAAACAAATGTTAGAAAAATGACAAGACAATAATATATGAATATGTATGAAGATGCATGTACGTTACATGATTAATAATTTCTAATTAAAAACATCAAACAAAATCATGAAAATGGTTCAAATGAATGATGTAAGCCACGTGGATGTTTTGTGTGTTTGAAAGTCATTGGCTACAAATGTTGCAACACTTTACATTTGTTCTGGTAATTGTAAAATGATCCCTAATGCTGCAGCCAAACCAAACACAAAGCTAAGCGGCTGTATTCTGGCTTCATCATAACAAGTGTAGTTTAGTAAAGGCTGTGGTTGTAGTTTGTTGAATGTCCAAAATAGTACCAGTGTCATTAAAAACACAGTATAAATTATTCTGCCTTTTCATTTATTGGGCCAAATACTGAAAGTTTGTTTTGGTATTTTTGGGTCAATACTGAAAATAGTTGTAGTTTTAGTTGCTGAATATTCTGTGATCACTAATCAATTTGTAATTTTAGTGAGAATATACTAAGATTCCTTGCAGAGGTTCATTTTGTGTTGTTTAGACCCCCAACCACTAGATGGCAGTGTTCTAATAATCTTCAGCCATTAGACCAGGGTGGGCAACTCCAGGCCTGGAGGTCCAGTGTCCAGCACAGTCTGGTGATTTCTCTGCTCTGACACTACATTTAAATTTGATAAATACCCGCTGAGATGGATCAGGTGTGTTTGGTCAAGAAGATCATCAAACTGTGCAGGAATCCAAATCTCCATGACTGGAGTTGCCCACCCTTGCAGTAGACTCTTCCACTCCAGTTGAAACCAGCAGTGTAAGAATAACATGGCTATCACAGTTCTTACAGCATCATGACATACTGAACCATAACTCCTTTATCATGATGCACATCATATCACCAGGTTCAAATGATCAACTATATTCAGGTTAACAGAAAAATAGAAATTTAATTTTTTTTTAAATTTTATTTTAAGAAATGGCCCACTAAGAATCATATTTATATATTTTCATGAACAGATTTTCATCCACATCTATCTGATAAAAGGTATACTGTGTCCTTAATCACATTGACAAGTCTGTGAGTCCTTACTTAAGATCTTAGAGAGGTCCGAGCTGGTTTAGAGAATCTGTCGTATTTTTACAAAAATGGCTGGGCTATTTAGGTGACTATTGAGTTCCAGTGTTTTTTTAAGCAACTTCAGTTTTTCAGCTTGTTTTAAACTACAGAAGCAGAACACCAAACACATCTGGACTGATCAACTACATCTGCAGTAAGTGGAAAAAATGCAAATATGATTTTTAGGTGAATCATTTCTTTGCTAAAGTCAAAACTTTAACCTACAGTTAACTTGAGCTCATTTACTTAGAGCAGCCTGTATGCATATTCATGCAGTCGCAAACAAATGAGTTAGAAGACTTCATCTTTCATTGTCATCCCCCCCTGCCCCCTTCTCTCTGTCCCCTGCAGATTCACTGGCCTGTCTGTGTCACAATCCCCAAGGCCCTGACCACACATCCGCTGCCGTTTACTTGATGTGGCAGAAAACTGTCAGTGTGAGCATTTGAACACAGTGGATTTTAGGCCCACATCCTCACAGGAGTTAAGAGTCTGCCTAGCTACAGGAAAAAATGCATATCACTCTTGAGCCAATCAGAGGCCCTGATTTGTGTCAGCTGACACTGGGCTCGTTTCCAGGAAGAGAAGGAGGAAAAGAGGTGCTTCGGATGAGCAACATCAGTACAGGAGCCTCTGTGTCTGTGCATTATCCTATATTTAGGTCTGGTTTAGACCTTCATAAAGAAAAAAACATTGAAAGATACAATCAGTCATAAATATTGACCAAACCACAGTATCTGCCTGTAAAACTCAGGACACAATCCAACAAGAACAAATGAGCAGGAAAGTTACATCATCACACTGTAACCATCCTCAGACCTCTGTATGACGGTACCTCAGCAAACCATTTGCCACGATAAGGTTTCAGTCCAAAAGAAGTCAAATTAAGTTGCTGTTTATTAAGAAAGATTTTCCCAATTTTCCACACTTACCTCAGATCTAGTCAATAAGCCAAAACATGTTAGAACTGGAGCTGTAATATTGCTAACAAGCCCATAGTCACCCAAATAGCCCAATCATTTCTGCAAAAACACATCACCAAAACTTCTTTCAAGCCTCTCAAACCTCATCTTAATTAAGGTCTCACAGACTAGTCAGTGTGCTTATAGACTCAGTATGACTTACTGTGTGCCTTAATAATGAAAAACTCATGCTGTCTGAAGTGGCTTCCTGTAGTTTTTGTTATTTTTTAAAAACTGTGCCCTCCTAAAATACAAAATCTGGACTGTTGACTCAACAAACACATCAGGGATAAGTGGAAAAAACAACATGGTGTCAAATCTGAAGACATGCCATTGTGATCTAGTTGATATTAGCCAGACTGTGGGAGATCTGACAACACAAACTCAACAACTCAACAAATACTCATCCCAAAATTAAAAAGAGACTCACTGTTAAAGACATGAAACTATCAGAAATATATCAATAATTCCATAAACAAAATACACATTTTCAAATGATGATTAATGAAAACACCAGTCCAGTTTACTGTTATAAAGTCAGACTATGCTGGAGTGAATTGGACCAGCTTTTCATAGAGCTTGTGTACATTTCCAGTGGCATCTGATACAAGTGGTAATGTTTATTACATTACACTGATACAAGTGGTAAAATGTGTAAATCTATGATTACATTGAACGACTGCTTAAAGTTATTTGTGCTTTTGAAATATTCTCACTGTGGGACTAAAAAAGGATTGCAACATGGCAAAAATATGACACTACTTAAATATTTACAATGCACAGACATTTTTATTTGAACCACAATATCCACATTATGCTCAGAAAGGCATACTGCAACATAGTCGTAATCCTGTGATTTTTCACAAAAGACAAAGATAGAAGTCAATCACAGTTATAGAGCTTCATAAACACATACAGAGTGAATTAGTTCCTACCTTATGGAGCACCTACACCATGAATATTAAATCTTTAGTTTCCTACTGATGAAGATAGAACAGCAGAAACACATTCACAAAAGATAAAGATTCATTCCTTCACCAGTGCACCTCAAATACAACCCAACACAGGCTGCCATCACACTGTTAGAAAATCTCAGCCCTCTGGGATATTTTGTACATTGCAATTATTCCCAATTTCTTCTGGAGGAGTTTCTGTGTGAAGTATTATCACCTCTTGTTGGGCTGGATCACGTGAGCATGTTTGAGTCCTTTTTGAGTTCATGTGTG
The DNA here is from genome assembly GCA_036984385.1 of Crenuchus spilurus. Lineage (NCBI taxonomy): Eukaryota > Metazoa > Chordata > Actinopteri > Characiformes > Crenuchidae > Crenuchus > Crenuchus spilurus. Next base: position 9,835 of record BRDA01012423.1, on the reverse strand, counting down.
AACAGATTTTTAAAAACTATTTTGGTGTGAAAACTGAGAAAGAAATATGTTCAGAAAATCATCCAAAACATACTATACAACCCCAAATCAGTCCAATTTATGGCTAATGTGTTAAAAAATGATGTGATTTCAAACAGGTAATCATTATTTTGTAAAAAAGCAGTATCCATGAAAGGTTGAAGGCTGAATTTTTGTGAAGAAAATGTGGGCAGAGGATCTCCAGTTTGCCAACAAATGTGTGAATAATTTTTAAAATGTTTAAAAGCAACATTCCTCAAAAAAAGACTGGAAGGGATTTGCACATTTCTACCAGTACAGTCCAGATCATTAAACAATTCATGAAATCTGGAGGAATTTCAGTACATAAAGGGCAAGGGTCCAAGCCTAAGCTGAACACTTGTGAACTCTGATCCATCATACAGCCTTACAGAAGCGTCATTCATCAATAGTTGTTATAACCCTATGGGCAAATGTCAATTACTACAAAACAAAGTTACATTCTCAAATGCCACTTAAAACTTTACTGTACAAAAAAGTAATGTTATGATACCATCCAGACTATTATCAGCAACAAGTCGAAAGGGTCATTTACACGTTTGTGATGGTAGCATTAATGCAAAAAAAAATACATTGAGCGACACATGCTGCCTTTTAATACAACATATTTTCCAGGGATAGCCATGTGTTTTGCATCGTGTTAAAACCACATGCAGCACACATTACAAAGGCATGGCTGTAAAAGAAGAGGGTATAGGGACTGGACTGGCCTGACTGAAGTCACCACCTCTCCTCAACAGAGAATGTGTGGAGAATTTTACAACAACCTTGTAATCTTGCGCACCTTAGTACATGTTTGCAGGAAAAAAACTGGACAAAAACACCTGTAACACTTCATCACTTGGTATGAGTGTTGTGACAAGGAATGATAACATTACCCCCAACATCTTTTGAAATGTGCTGCAATCCTGAAATGCAAGAATAGATAAACAAATTAAATGAAGTTGACCATATGAAATATGAAATATCTTGAGTTCATACTGTCTGCAATTTATTATTTGCCATAATTTTCATACATAGTCTGACTTGGGGTTGCGATATACACCAGGATAATTAATTAAAGAGAGTCTGAAACACAGTGAGTGGAGATGCTTCAAAAACTGTTGTGATGCATTACACTTTATGGAAAACAAGTATTAACAGAAAAACACTCTTTACTCAACCCATTCACAAACACCCACTACAACATTCATATTCTGTTCAATTATTTTCCATTAGGATGTAGTAGGGATGCTCTTATGGGAATTCTGTGGGCTGGTACCAACGCCTAGACATATACCTTTACAAAATTGTGGCCAAAATGAACTAGATTAGCATAGCAGGGAACTCAACAATGTCACAATGTTAGGAGTAACATGATAATGTTACAGTACTGCGATTTCTTTTTCCTGTCATGTAGCTCATTAAGCTAAATGATAATACATTTTCTGACTTTTAACCAGAAAAGTGCCTTTTCTGACGACAACATAAAATGACACTACACAACCCCCTGGCGATTGCTATGGTCTCCCATAGGTGTTGCTATGAAGTTGGTAAGGTGGTGCTAAAAGGCTGGAAAGGTGATGTTTGGGGGTTGTAATGGTTTAAAAGGTGATGTGTATGGTGCTGCTAATACTTGCATTATTCATTTATCTCCAAAACATCTCCACAATACAACAAAGCTTTTAATCATGTTAAAGTATTTCTGGGTAAAAAAAAAACTTTTAAAGCAGAAGAGGAGATAAGCCCAACATTATCTAAACAGGTCAGCCTGGATCTTCATTCAGGAACAGGTCTGTAAACTTCTAAAAAACCTTATTTTGACCTGCAGCTATTTTCTGGATGTTCATACAGCATCAATTATTGTAATCAAGCAGACCTGACTGTCTTGTTCAGAGCAGAGGATCCACATGTATTTTAAATGATAAGCATTGTTATTGAATTACTTTTCTACTTCAGTAGATTTTTGGGGGGTTTGCAGAGGAACATACATAAAAGTAAGAATGAAGATTACTTTTTACAGCAAGAAATAATTACAATTTTAGAAAAGTTGTTGTAATGGACTTTTTAAATGACACTGGTTACAAATGCAGTAAAATCAGCATCGCAGATATAAGCAATTATCTGCTGATATCTATACTGTTCAGACATCATTGTCCATGTCCTCAAATTATCTACTGCATCATGCTGTTTTCTGCATACTTCTGTTTCCTAAGCACAAAAAGATGGAAAGGTAAGCCATTGTATGTTCACCTCAAAGCAATATAGTAATAACTATAACTAGGTAACAGAATGATTTTGCTATTCTTCACAACAGCGCTTCACAATGTATCACCTACAGTACAGCATGAACAGAACTGGACATTAGTGCAGACTAGGCTTGGGCGGTATAACGGTATTTTGTTATACCGCGGTATTTAAATATGGTGACGAAGGTAATGCAGCAAATTTGAAAAAGACGTCTATTCAAACCTGGACTTAAACGTGCTTCACACGTCAGCAAAACACAGCGCCAGATTCACAGAAACACACACACTGACACTCTTGATACTTTATTTCAAAACTAAACAAGTAATTGTTTATCTCGGTCTCTGGTAAAGCTATTGTGCGTCAGGGTAGCAAGACTGCTTCCCCTTTCCCCACATGGTTATCTCCCTTCGAGCTGCGGATTGGCTGTTCCCCTTTTACGTGGCATCCAATGGCTGTGTGCACTTTGGACTAATCTGGGATAGGGCGTGGCTTTGGTTTGTCCGTGCAGCAGAGAGTGCGAGAGGAGGTCAGAGTTGCCAGGTTTGCTGGTTTCACGCTAAATTGTGCTTGTTTGAAAATCCAGTCCAGCTTGCGTTTTTTGAGCTACTTTTAAAAATTACCGCGGCCGCCAAAAAACAACAGAAAAGTGGGTGTTGCCTAGGATAGTACTTCAACACGGCGGGCAAACGCGTATAAGTCGACACTAAGGAAGTTTGAACACAACAATAACGAGAGAGAGACAGAGAGAGAGAGAACAGAAAACGGTCACTAGCAGCCACCAGCTAATATGCCAGGTAAATGGGGAAATACAGGAGGTGCTGTTGCAAGGACTGGGAAACAAAAAAGGTTTGATGGACTGATAATAAATCCCTTATAAACAAAATACTAAGTGGTACACTCATAGTTGTTTTGCCATTTGCTTCAAACATGTGACAGACATTATGGGCTAGTTTAAGCTTCTGAAGGGTGGGTTTTAGACTGACTTTCTGATTTTCTCAAGCTCATACCACGGTATGAAAAACACTAATACCGCCCAACCCTAGTGCAGACTGACCCGGTCAGCAGATTTCAACAGGTTATAAGCCATAGCAGAAATATTCACACAGAGACAGACTGTAAGCTCAGATTTTTTACTGGTCACTACACAACATACACAGTAAACAAATCTGTTCCCTAAATATCTGTTTTAGCTCTCCCTAAGTTCACTTAAGAAACTCTGTACTCCCTATGTTTAAGCTGACATCAAGCTAACATATGAATGAGCTCCACTGACTTTAGTGTTGCATGTTCTGACCACACGAAACATCAACATTAAATGACCAAAAAATCTGCATATCATCTGACTGATTACACTGAGCCAGGAAAAAGATTCAAAACAGATTTAAAACCACCTGCAAAAAGTCAGATATACAAGTAATATGGATCCATGTTGTTCAGACTAGAGTTGCACTGTCCCTTTCACACTACTGTTTCAACATGGCTGACATTTTGATTTAAGTACAAAACAGGGCAGGGCAGCCAATCAGAACATAGATCATTTACATAAATCAGTCTTAAAGGTACAGTAAAAAAAACAGTCTAACTGTTTGAGATAAAGAGGTTGGTAATGATCACATAAACATTAATTATGACAATTTTTACTACATAAACCCAAACAAATATAAAAAGGGGAAAATTGAAGGATATGGGCTCTAAGTTATCGAGCTAACAGAAATCTTGCTTTGTGCTTTACCCCCCCAAGGCTTAACTTTCCACCCAGCATCTTTTTCTGCTTGGAAAAGCAGCAGGCCTCATTAACCTGCAGTAGGTGATGTGAACTCTACATCCTGTTGTGAATCTGTTGTTGGTCATGCAATATGACAATCTTAAGAGTGCTTGTGATAAATTGCATCACAATATGCATTTCTGAGTCTTAGAGATGCATACATGCTTTTTATTTAGCTTATAATTAAACTAATAATGCCCAATACCTTCTCTGTGAAAAACTAATGAAAACATCTCAAATCTAGTTCATCTATTGGTTTCATTTTGAGAATACAGTGTTTATTATACATTTTAAACTATTTTTTATGTTTATTTAGAAAAATAATGGATTCAGTGAAATCATTTTACTGAATAAAATTACTTCGGGTAAATAGGCTTATAACAAGCTTATTGCTTTTTTGTTTGGCTGTGAATCTATAGGCTTGAATCAAAACTAAACTGGTCCACACTACAGGATTAATAAAATCCTAAATGATGTTGAAACATGACAAGCTTGGTGGACAACAATGAGGAGATTGTTGTTATGCACTGATTCATGAGCATATTCCTGTTTCATTCATATCAACATTTGAGCTAGGGATGCATGACTTATCTGTGGCTGATGCATCATTTGCTGATAAACCACGGAGGCAGCCGTGGCCTGGTGGGTAGGGATCTGGTCTTGTGACCGGAAGGTTGCTGGTTTGATCCCCAGGCAGGTCATGACTGAAGTGCCCTTGAGAAAGGCACCTAACGCCCAACTGTAAGTTGCTCTAGATAAGAGCATCTGCTATATGCCTCAAATACATTAAGAGTCCCATATTGAAAATGATAATTCTTTAGATTGTACAGCAGGAAATTTCCTTCTTTAAATCCCCACAGCGTCTTCTACTGGGTCTCTGCAATTTTGCAACTTTTACTTTGTATTAAAATAGTTTGTTTATATATTTGGTATGGAATCTGCATTAGTAACAGTCAGTTACTGATTATCATATCAGACCCAAAAATTGCATATCAGTGTATCTGTAGTTTGACCCACAGGCCTTCCTAATGTTGTGGACAGGAGATGTTACATAGACACCTGCCAAAATGTTATACATTTGTTCTCCATCTTGGATTCTAGTTAACTTTTAATTTAGCCTCCACATTTGGGACTTTGGTCCAGCATGCCTCTTGCTGGTTAATGTTAATGTTTCACACAACAGAACATCTCAAATGTGATCTCCATTTTGTTAAAGACACAGAACTACAGAAGACTACTTTAATTTCAAACTTCTCATTTAATAACATTAAATAATCTGTAGACGCAGTGTTTCCTCTCAGACTCTTTTCAGCAGAGGTGGCAAGCCCATACTAGCTCTCGCCCCACCGTTATCAAATGTAAAGCAATCATTATAAAATCTATTGGGTTTGCTGAAATAATAGAAATATTACAAATAATACTGTTTGTAACTGGTTTGGTTCACACCATCATTTCACAGTTTGGTAGCAGTTCAAGACCCCGCAAATGCATGACTAGGTTTCTTCTCATTTTCAGCAGACAGTGGTGCGAGATACAGTCTGTTCCACCTAGTTTTGAATCGTGTTCATATTTGTGCTCTGGGACAATGTAGGACTGAAATGCTTAAATTATTGGCTGCTAAGAGCATTGAAGGAAGTGTTATGACTGGACTTGTGGAGGGAGTCCGAAGAAAAGGAAGACCAAGAATAACCTGGATGGATAACATCAAGACATGGACTGGATTATCAGGTGCTGGCCTGCTACAAGCAACCAGAGACAGATGGCATTGGAGAGAAGTGACTCGTCTGTGCAGCCTACCATCGCAAAGCGATGACGGCGTGTGATATGATTTTATATATATATATATATATATATATATATAAGTGAAATCTGTATACAAGTACTGGACTACAGTCTTAACAGTACTAGCACATTTAACCAGACTTGAAGTTCAAATCACTGCTGAAGGAGATACTGTGTAACTAAACAAGTAAAAGATGCATTACTTGAATATTTGTTACATGCTTTAATTATCCACTTTTAAGGTACAGCGGTCGTAAAAAATGTGTGGAGGCCTACGTTAGCCTATTGTTAACATTAGATACGGATTCACATTAATGATATATAGACTCTCAGGCAAAATGTGAAGGGAAATTAGAGGAAGGTCTAAATATTTTGTATGTGTGCGATTGTAATGTTGCTCTTCCGGGCTGCACACGGCGAGCTCTAGCATTCAAATGATGTGGGTGTGATCACACCTCCACTTGCAGAAGTTTGGAGTTATTTGTAATTGTGACGTTGTAACATTTCATAAAATTTTAAAGCAGTAGCAGCATTAATTTTGCAGCAGTGAGCCATCATTAAAATCTATGTATCAGAAACACTGAGATGTAATGTTTTATTCCTTTTTACTGTAAAAACAGTGGGGGTACTAATCAGGGCTGTACAAAAATATCTACAATGTATGTTTTGTGATACTGTATCGATTGTCAAAAACACAATACTGATTTGAACCAATACATCACATGTAAAGATTGGTTACAGACAGTGGTTCATTTGGTCTTGTGTTAACACCCCTGACTACTAGATGGCAGTGTTGTAATAACTTCAGCCATTAGACTCTTCCACTGCAACAAAAACAAGTAATGTAATGGTGCACCACTGGCAGTTTTTTTAAACTTTGCTTACAGTAACAATATACAGAATCATAACTCCTTTATCACAATGCATATTGTAATGTTTTTGCCAAACACAGCCCGATTACCAAAAGGCTGTTAGATTACAGCAAAGTCATTTTCTGTGTCTCTAAATATACTCTAAATAGCCTGCAGCATATGTTCTCCAGCAACTGACAATATTACCAATTATTCTGATATTTTCATTAGAAAACTTCACATAATATTACTACACTGCCCAGACAAACTCCATCATATTCTATAGATAATGTAATTCATATGATATTAACAATACACACTTGGACTGTGTGTTTAGATAGGACTGCGAGTAGACTGGAAAGTAAAAAATAGGATTCTAAGGCTATGTCCAGACAGCAAGCACAAATCTATCTAGAAAGCCTTTCTAGATTGTATCCAGATTGATTTTTCATAGTCCAGATAGTCAAAAATCACTTGAAATCGGATTTTTGCAAATCTGATCCAAGCCACATTTGGAGGTGGTTTGAAATCTGATTACAGTCAGATTTGAACAGATCTGTCTCAGTCCGGATGCTCAAATCAGATTTTGAAGTGCCTTTCATATCAAAAACAACGTGACAAAAACAACACATCAAAATCCAGAACGACAAATCCAGAAAAAGGGTCCCAGGTTGCCAGCTCCTGAAAAACTCTCCAGTCCACTGTCTGACAGAAGGTCGCCCTACACAAACTTAAAACTATGTCAAAATCTAAAGAGTCTAACCACAGACATAATTGCTTTTCATTACTCTTAAATCTTATTTTAATCTTACTCTAATCTATATTTATTTTAGATCCCATTTCACTGGGATCTTCTAATATTAGAAAGTCTACCTAAGACATATCCAACACTATTTTTCTACTGGGTTAATATAAGAGTTTTTGGCAGTCACTATACATTTTAAAGTAGCCCAAAACCAACAACCCACCAACTCTGAAAATCTAGCCACAAGTGCATTAAAAGAAAAAACACTCTGAAGCCACGTCACCAGCGTGGCTGAAACTACTGACGCCTGCACTGTTACCACAGAAACCCAAGCAGACAGACTTGTGATGTGCATAATGCAGACATGATCAATCATTTACACATGCAGATTACATATGAGATAAACACAGCCGGATAGCTTACAGTGGTACAGAAGCAGCTAGCTACACTGGCTACATAATTCAGGAATTGACCCCATACACAAATCAGATAATCACATGTCTTTTAGAAATAACAGCAACCTTTTGTGCTACTTTCTAGACCTTTATGTTCAGCAGTGCAAGTGTTGTAACTTTCTTTGCCGTATGTGTGTGTGTGTGTGGTGTCTCCGCACTTGTGTGTGGCTGAGACAAGATAGGCAGTGGCAGACTGGCTTGTAGGCCATCCAATCATTTTGTTCGGTCCGAATGAAATGATTGGACAGGGGTTTTACTTTTTTCTTTACATCCACAGAACATATGATTTGCTTACTGTCATCAGTCTGTACATACATGTAAAGAAATGTAAACTGCAAGACAAATCACCTACTCTGTCTTTAAGATCTGGCTGAGGTTTGAGGGGGTTGGGAGGTGTTTGGTGATGTATTTTTACTGTAACAGCTGAGCTCATTTTGATGAATATTGAGTTCTGGTGTTTGTTAGCAACACTGCAGCTCCTAAACTAAAATTTGGCCCGTCTTGACGGATGGACTACATCTGAGGTAAGTGGAAAAACGTGTAAATATGATTTCTGAGTAAGTACAGGCACTAGAAGTGATTGTGAATTATGGTGAGCGACCTCAGCACTGGTCCTGCTTTGTGAAATCCCCCCTCTGGTCAGCAGTGGGCTGTACAGAGTCTGCGCAAACGGATCACACCCAGCAGCACTGCAGGCGCAGAGGAGCAGCAGAAGCAGCCATATGCGCTCTCTCCTCCGCAAACGCAGGCCCATGTACCACCCTCCGCGTTTACAGCAGGGCCAGGAGGCGTCGAGAGATTGTCCAGTTGAGAGAGAATTGTGGGAAATATAGGGCAGTGGCCAGCGGTGGCTACGACATATCCTGTGTTATGATTAAATCCGTTCAAATAAATCACAGAAGGACAGAACATTTTGCTTTTGGCCTCATTTTCACCACACAAACGTGCTTTAGATCCTCTAACATGACCAACCTTGTATACTTGTCCATACGTGCCATTGCCGACCACCTCCACCAGCTCAAAGATCCCAGCAGGGTCCTACAAATAAAGACGGTGCACAAAACGTTAGGAAACATTAAACACATTGTATTTATGGGAAATGTGTCCTGTGGACGCTAAACCGTAATTGTAAGTGTGTTCAGGGCGAGTCTGACGAGCTCTCACCTACACTCGGCTTTATTTCTGCAAACAAAGAGCCGGAGAGCTGAGTCAATAACAAACACTCTCAGCTTTAGCCGTGTTCAGTAGATCAGCCCCACAGCACATCCGGACCCGCTCACACGGCTACTTTATCAGGATGTGGTCTAAGCTTAGGCTGAAGCTGTGCAATACTCACCCGCAGAGAGGCGAGGTCTATATCAACCAGACTTTTAGCTGGAGAATCGTTCGCCATCTTATCAGGATTTTCTCCACCAACTTGCAGCTCGTACTCCGTTTGTTTCACGCTGTGTCCGCGATGCAGAGGCTCATCGTTTGATTTTGTACGATAATCCTGCTGTTATACTCCCCTAGACACGCCGAGGCCCCCGGACCGCTTTTCTCCTCCACCTTTGTATTCCCGGAGAGCTGGAGCAGGAGCTGAGGCTGGGCTGCTTATTCCATGACGGGCTGAGCGCTGAAAGGACGCCCCTCACCGGACACCGGCCAGAATGACACACACTGAGACATGAAGAGGACTGGCCTTCAAATACACCAACCAGACTATGTCAAATATACATATAAACAAGATGACCCTTTTAGTTTACAACTGAAGCTGCAACACAGTAGAACTTTGTTAGCAATGCTGCTAACATACAAGTTGTCTAAGATGGCCGACACAGCATTCAGCTACACAAGTTTTTATTTCTTAATTCAGGTCTGGATGTTTAACTTGGTTGAGTTAAGTTTGGTGATGTATTTTCACAGATACAACTTTTGAATTCTAGTGTGCATATGTTTTAGAAATTTGAGT
>BRDA01012422.1:5282-29190 GCA_036984385.1 Crenuchus spilurus | reverse complement strand
CACTGGTCAGAGACGCAGCCAAGAGGCCCATGGTCACTCTGGAGGAGCTGCAGAAATCCACAGCTCAGGTGGGAGAATCTGTACACAGGACAACTATAAGTCATGCACTCCACAAATCTGGCCTTTATGAAAGACTGGCAAAAAGAAAATTATTGTTGAAAGAAAGACATAAGAAGTGCTGTTTACAAGCTTACATAACTTCTGGCAAACTGTAAAAAAAGTGTTCACACTTTTAAGATTTTTATTTGATTAAAATTTTTAAAACCATGTATCATTTTCATTCCACTTCACAATTATGTGGTACGTTGTGTTGGTCTATCATTTAAAATATCAATAAAATACATTTACGTTTGTGGTTGTAAGGTGACAAAATGTGAAAAAGTTCAAGAGGTACGAATGGACCCACTGTATATATACATATACAAACAGGCTAAAAGTCTCTGAACACTGGTGCCTCTGCTCCGACACACTAAACACTCTGTTTATTATTTCTTTAGATAGAAGAGAAACTAATTCAATGAGGGGTCCCCCTACCAGGGGACATAGGGCCCTCGCACGCAGTCATACCCGGTGCAAGTCGTACCTGTTGAAAATCATAGCCGGGTCAAACCAAGAAACTGGTGAAAGTTGGGTGTCTGTCCAGGTGTAGAAATTATTTCTTCCAAAATTACTAAGCATTGGTTGAGGACAATGGCAGTATTTCAAGCCAAATAGGGGGCGCTGAAGAGTTTGCTAAATACACATGAGAAAACTGACAACACATTTCTAAAGTGTTTTAAGGCCTTAGTGAATGTACCATATTTCAAGGGGTTTGAAGCGTTGCAGAAATGTCAAATATACATTGATATCATAGGTGGTGCTATAGAGCAGCTGAAACATTTTGAAAAAATTACCATTTTAGATCAAAGAACAGCATAAGACAAGCATGTGTGAAATTTGATGTGTTTTGGAACATCATATCCGCCAAGAAACACCGCCAGAAAATGTATAAATCGCGAGTTCCCACCAAAATGGCTGATGTCCTGTTGGGCGGAGTCAGATTGTTCCAAGTGAGACTTGTTCTCTATGATGAGGTGAACGACTACCAAATTTGGTGCCTATCAGACAAACTTTGTCCCTGCCATTGCCCATGATAGGGGGCGCTATGGAGCTTGTAGCCACGCCCTATTCCTTCACAATTTATCATCACATATGACTATAGTTTATTTCTACCTAATATGAAGTGAAACGGACAAACTTCCTAGGAGTTTGACAAAGTTTGCAAAAAATGTGTGAAAAATTAACAAACTTCAAAATGGCCGACTTCCTGTTGGGCGAAGTCATTTATATCAATACTTAAAATGTGTGACATGCCATCTCCTACGTTCCTGCCAAGCTTCATGATTTTCTTAGCAACTGTTCTCTGACCATGTTAATGTTGCTATTTGGATAGTGTTGTGCGTCCATTAAGTCAATTGGCAGCCATTACGCCATTGTTACAGCTATCGACTATTGCTTCGCAATTTATCATGAAGGGCATCGGGAGATTATCCAAAGCCAATATCAATGTAACCTGATTAAGTCTCTAGGAGAAGTTTGAATGAATTAATAAATGAGTTCGTGAAAAATACATGAAAATTTGACAAATTCCAATATGGCCGACTTCCTGTTGGGCAGAGTCACTTATGTCAATACTTAAAATGTGTGTCATGGCGTCTATAGAGCCTGTGTACCACGCCCATGCCCAGTCTCTATGGAAGTCTTTCATTTTCAGCATGTTCTGTGAATATCCAAAGTTTCATGAGTTTTCATGCATGACAAATGCCTTAAAAATGTGGTCGTTGTCGGAGAAAAACAACAATAATAATAATAATAATAATAATAAAAAACACTTGGAAAACAATAGGGCACCTCTGGTGCTCGGGCCCTAATAATAATACAATAATTGTATAGTTTGTTTCATCATCTTCATTTCATCGCGTCATAACTTTATAAATTCTGTGTTTCATTTGGTTGGCAAGCTGAAGTCTCTTTTTGTGTCTTCACCCCCCTGGACTCCTTGTCATGTTATTAGCGTGTCAAAAGCGTGCTGATGGCTCTCTGCAAGGGTGCGGGGGACGAGAAAACGCGTGAGCTTCCAGGCTTCCCAGAGGGGGGAAAAAACGACAAAAATCATCTTAGAGGTTCTATTATTAAAACGCTGGATGATCTTGGCCACTGTGGTGCAGCTCAGTTTCAGGGTGTTGGCAATGTTCTTGTAGCCTTGGCCATCTTCATGTAGGTCTTCACCTGAGACCTAGTAACACTAACGAGTTACATGACATTTTGGAGGGAAAATGACAAGCAGTGCTCAATTTGGACATTTAGGTATGTAGTCTCTTAGGGGTGTACTCACTTTTGATGCCGGTGGTTTAGACATTAATGGTTATGTATTGAGTTATTTTGAGGGAAGAATAAATTTATGTTATATAAGCTGCACAAAGACTACTTTTCATTGTGTCAAAGTGTCATTTTGTCAGTGTTGTCCCATGAAAAGATATACTTAATTATCTGCAGAAATGTGAGGGGTGTACTCACTTTTGTGATACACTGTATATGTTACTGTTCCCCTTTACCCAAGACGTTTACCACCAGAAGGGGGGCATGTAACAGTTAGAAATAACAAAACACCAAATCCCCTGTGAGCAAGCCAATGGCAACAGTGGCAAGAATCCCTCAGAACTGGAGGAAGAAACCTTGGGAGGAAGCAGACTCATATAGGGGACCCATTCTTCTCTGTTCAACTATTCATAAGTTCTTACAACAAAATGCTTACCACACATTAGATGATAGGCATAAGAGGTGATAAGAAAAATATAGCATCTCCTGTTGTCGCCACCAACACCAATTCCAGCAGCCACACAAAGTTTTCACTGGAAGTCCCCCCTCCAAGTACTAACCAGATTCAAATCTGTTTAGCTGACTGTGTTTTAAATCATTAAAATATGTCTGCACCAATAAAGGAATATATTTTACTGCACCTGAAGAACTTGTTCATAACGCTGGACAGTCCTGTTTATGTCATCATCTTTCTGAATGATTATCTTTTGGAGTTGGCTGGTTTCCTCTCGATGGTTTTCCATTAGCTGTGCTTCAATACTTTGGGCTTTTTCTGTGTGGAGGCAAGATAGATAACACTATTACGGTCATACAAATGTTATTTTTTCTTCAAATCGCTCTTAGGAAACAGAAGAGATGAAAATATGAAAACTGATATCATGTCCTCTAAAGTTCTGTGGTAATGTTAAATATAGCATCTGTTCACTATATTCAGTAAATATAAAAAAATTTAAAGGAATTATTCACAAAGAATTTACATGACGATCATTAAAGGAAAATTTGTGCAAGACAGCTTTGCAATGGAGGAAGAATCAATACTTTCTATCTTGTAGAATACAAGACCATAGGCAGATGGTATATTGCAACATTGATAAAAAGCAAATTGTGTTTAAGAGATGGTGAAGACTTTTACTTGTAAAACTTGTAATATTACTAGTCCTTGTACTGTTCAAGGACAAAGAAATGGGCAGAGAAAATGATTTAGGCCATCACTCTAATAAACAGCTGACCACCCATATCATCTGCTAGGCCACAGATACGTAACTCATTCCTAAGTTGCACACTGCTGTTTATACATTAGTCTTTTTTCTATTTATTGTGTTCTGTAATATTGTCTATATTACTTGTCCCACGTCACATTAAGTGTATACTATGCATACCTGTTCTCTCTGTGTATATTGTTTATTGATTGTAATTATATGTAGAATATTTGTACTTTTTATGCTTTTTAAACAATACTAGAGAGACACCAACTGCCAGAAACAAATTCCTTGTGTGTATCAATATAATTGGCAAATAAATCAGACAAATGATTCTGATATAGCATATAAATTCTTTTCTACCAGGTAAATAAAAACAATGGTATGTACAGCGTGTGTGTAAGGTGGCTGCTGCTTTTTTGGGCTCCAATTACTGAGATAGAGACACTGGAAAGGATTAATAAAGCTATGATGAAATAACTAGAAGTGCTGCAATTCTGGGAACTACTTACAATGTCCTTTCAACTTCACAAAAACCTTGGCCAATAGACAGGTGAAGAGTCAAGTTTGAAATTACATGTGGGGAATAAGATGTGGAAACAGATCTGCTTTACATCATACCTTTCGGTTTAGTCTGTCACAGGTACACTACACATGGGGGCATAATCAGCTGCTTATGTTATTAGGATGATTTGATAGGAAGCGCAAAGAGGTTCAAAAGAAATTTAAGGTATTATGCAAATTACATATGGTCTTCTTACCAATGGTTTCCTTCACAGAAGCTTCAAGTTCTTTCTCTTTCAGAGCCATTTGGGTGTTGAACTCCCTCATCAACTGCTTAAGAGCAGAGTTGTGTTTCATTTCCATATCTTCCATTTCAAGTCTGTTAAAATAGTTGTTTAGCACTTTTGTTTTTTATACATTTTTCTGGAACAAAAAACAGTCAACTGAATTCTACTTACTTCAGTTTCTTCTCATTTGCCTCTGTCATTTCTTTCTTTAGGCATTGCAGTTCCACTTCATGGTCCTTCCTTAGTGAGCGAAGATCTTTCTGCAGCTGTGCATGATCTTTTTTAATCTTTTTCTTCTCATTCTCGATTTCCATTAGTTTGCTTTGTAGATCATTTTCTGAACACTTAGACCCATCATTAAGACATTCTGTAGCTACAAGTCCCTTTTGTAAGTTCTCCTGAGCTTTAAGCTGATCCTTTTTTTCTGCGAGTCTCTGGCTGAGCTCCTGAAGTTCCCCTTCATACTCTTTCACCAAGAGGTCTTTTTCACTCTTCCAAGACTCAAGTTTCAAGTCCTTTTCTTCCATCAGCTCAGACTCCATTATTAAGAAATTACTAGTCTGATGTTCAGAACTCTCTTCCATTTTTATGGAAATAATCTTTTTATCATTAACCTGTGCCTGGAGATTCAAGCACGTCTTTTGAAGCTCTTTGACCAATGCAGTCTTTTCAAAAAGTTCTGCTTCAAGACGGCTGATTTCAGTAAGTCTGGACTCTTGCTCACTGAAACTTAATAGGGCCTCTTCCTCTGTTTTTTTATTCACAGCAGATAACTCGTCGTTTGTAAAAGCCTCTTTATGAAGAGCATCCAATTCCTCCTCATATGTTTTCTTCAAGACTTGCAAGTTCTCTTTTTGTAATTGATCATCATATTGTACTTCCTTGAGATGTTTTGCATTCAGTTCCTCCAATGCTGTCATTTTCACATTCTCCTTCAAACTCATGTGCTGTTCTCTCTCATGCTGCCTCTGTCTAATGTCTTCTAATTGTGCTTGCAGGTCCTTGATGACTTGTTCCTTCTCCTCGATCTGCAAGGTCAGCTGTTTCCGAATCAAGCCAATTTTCTGCTCAGCTTTCTTTTTCAGTTCAGCTACTTTAACAGCACTTTCCTCAGCTGCCTTCAAAGCATCATCTTTTGCTTTTACAATGACAGCCTTCTCCTTCTCAAAGTCTCCTTTTTGACTTTCCTGTTGCTGTCTGATACTTTTAATCTCAGTCTCTAAAAAATTTATATTTTCTTCAGCTTTTTGACCAAGATCGCTCATCCAAGTACACTGTTCCTGGGCCTGCTGAAGCTGTTGGAGAAGCTCTGTCTTTTCACTCTCCCTCATATTATTACACTGCTGCAACATGGCTGCTAACTGCTCCCTTTCTTTTGTCTGCAATTCCAGCAGTACCTCTAGCTCACTAATCCTTTTTGTGCAGTTGTCTAACCCCAAGGTCAAGGAACTTACCTTCTGCTCTTTTTCACTCAGCACCTGGTCCATCTCCGACTTACTTATGGACTGATTGTCAATGCTGGCAGTGAGCCTTTGAAGGTGTTCATCCTTTTCTGCAATCTGTCTCTCCATCTCCTCAATCTTTTCCTGGAGAGCTCTGACAGCATTGTGGTTCTGAATTAATTTGGATTCGGCTTTGCTTTTCATCTCAGACATCTTATTCCTGAGTGTGTCTACCTGTTCAAGAGCTAAGCTCTTTTCTTTTACCAGCCTCTCCACAGTCTCCTCCATTTGGCATTTGAGGCTTTGTTTCTCTTCATTATGCTGCTGATTCAGCAGAGATAAGGCTTCCTCCTTTTCAGTCATGCTACTTGCAAACTGGATCTTCAGGTCAACTATGATAGCCTCAAGATTACTGATATGCAAAATATTTGCTTTAAGGTTTTCTGATATGTTTTTGTTTTCTTCATTAAGTTTCTCTATACAAATGACTTTCTCAGAAAGCACTTGGGACTGGTTTGCAGCATCTTTTTGCAGGGACTCCTTCTCAACTGTTAAGGCTTTAAGATTTTCTGAATTGACAATTATCCCAAGAGCCATCTGGTCAAGAGAGCTCTTAAGGTTCTGGCTTTCCTCTACGGCTTGTCGAAGCTCTTTTTCTAACACACAGATTTTGTCATTCTTAGTCAGAATGACCTTTTTAAGATTATACACTCTCATCTGATTATACATAACCCTATTTTGTAGACTGTTGATGTTGGACTCCACTTTACTGCAAAGTCCAGCTGAAAAGCAATTTAATATTTTCTGTGCACCTTGGCAATGTTTCTCCAATTCCTTGCTAATAGCACAGATTTGTTCCTGAAACACTTTTTCTTTAGATTGAAGCTCAGTAGCTTTCTCTTCAAGGGTCTTTTGCAGGTCCTCAACTTCTTTACACTTAGAAGATTCAAGTAAACCAAGCTTCTTACATGTGTCTTCTAGCTCTTCAGACAAGGCCTTTAATCTTTCTTTACCTGCTGCTTCAGTCTTGCTGAGCTGGTCCTGAAAGAGATTCCTTTCAGTCATGGCCTGGTTAAGATTCTTCTCTACAGTCTCTACTTGCTTTTTGAGCATGTGCTCTTTTTCTGATAGACTTTCCAGCTTGACTGCAGCTTCCCTGAGCTCTGCTTGAAGTTTCTGTACAGTGGTTTCCCTCATTGCAAGTTCTTCCCGAAGACTCTTCACTTCCAGTACCACTTGTTCTTTTTCCTCTTTACTGGTAACAAGCTGTTGAGTAACATCATGCAAACATTGCACTTTCTCCTGCAAAGAGAGTGCATGTTTCTCCTGCATCTCTTCTTCCTGCTGGCTTAGCTTCTCATGCCACTGGCTAAAGAGGTCCTCTTGTTCAAATCTGTGAACATCTTGAAGCTTCACTAACTGTTCATTATAATTTGCCTCTAAATCAGATATAGCACTGCTGAGGCCCTCTGAATTTGCCTGGGTCATCTCAAGGATCTTCTCTTTTACCTGTTGGTCTTTCTGTCGAATGTCTTCATCCTTGTTCGCTAGTTCTGCTTTGGCATTTTCCTCTTGCTCATGAAGTCTTTTCTTAAACTTTTCTTGCATTTCTTTGGCTTTGTGTTTTATTTTTTCCATCTTAGTTTCCTGGGATTTCAACTTGGCATCCATTTCTTTTTTTAAATTCTTGATTGTTTTATCACAGGAACTTTTCTCCTCATTAAGTTGTGTCATTAACCAATTTTGTTTCTCCTGCATTGCTTTGCAAGTTTCAGCATGTAACTTCTCTTTTTCAGAAAGGTCATTGATGGCTTGCTGTATCTTCTCATGCAGTTCCTCATTTTCAGCTTGCTTCTGTTGAAGATAACCTGCTTTCTGCTGACAGTCATTACGACTTATTTCAAGAAGCATCTCACGGTCCTTCAGTTGACTCTTTGACTTTTCCAATTCCTCTTTAAGAGAGTTAAGATTAATGTTAGCCTCAACAAGGTCTTCCTTTTCACACTGTGCAACATGCTTCAGATCTTCCATTTCTATCAACTGTGCCTCAGCATCCTGTTGAGATTTTTTTGCATCTTCTTCCATTATGTTTTCCTTTAGAACAAGTTCTTCGAGATCTTTATTTTTCTTCTCCAGAAGCAATTTTAGTTGATTTAACTCTTCTTTCAACGTCTTTTCCATTTCTGCAAGTGACTGATCATGTTGACATTTCATATCTTCAACATCAGTCTGGTGTTTCAACTGTTCCTCCATCAGCTTAAGCTCAAACTCCTGCCTCATGGAATCATTAGCAGCCTCAATGGTAGCAAGTTTATATTCTAGCTGCTCTTTATTCTTCTGGACATCACTGAACTTCAATATCAGGGCTTCCAACTCTGCCTGCTTAACATCCAGTTTCTCCAGGGTTTTTTGGTTCATGTATTCTACATGGGTTTGAAACTCTGCTTCTTTGTCTTTCAAGAGGACTACAAACTCAGATTTGTGTTTTTTCACTAGTTCCTCAATGACAATGGTGTGCTGCTGATTCAAAGCCATTCCCTGTTCCGTCTTTGATCTTTCCAGCTCCTGGAAATGCTTCTCTTCTAGAGCAGCTAGCTCAGCTTCATATCTTTTCCTCTGTTCTTCAATCTCTGCTGAAAGCTGGTCTACCTGGGTATCATACTTCTGTGAGTTCTTGGTCAAACAACTTTCCAACTCAAGAATTCTCTATTTAAAAAATAAAAGAACAAAAATATAAAGCATGCACTGTATACACTGAACTCTGCAGTTTTGGATGATTTAGATCTGATTCCAACTCCTTTGAATAATTGACATTATAATTTATTTGGGCATTCATTCAAAACTGGCCCACTGTATTGTCCTGAGAAAAGGCATGTTTGTAAGATAAAAAATAAACTCACAGTTCTGGCACTCTCCAGCTCAAGCAGCAGCCCATTAGCTTTAGCCTTGCTGTCTGCCTGCAGGGCTGCTTTCTGCAGGTCTGCTTCCTTGAAAGCCAGAGAAGCCTGCTGCTCTTTCGCCTGCGTAGCCTGTAAAAACTCGTCTCTACACTGCTCCTGATTAATTCATACCACAAAACTTGGGTTAATGTAAACATGCAATCACAATTTTATGTTAATTTAGTTAATATAGTCAATCAAGTTACATCATTATAGATTTTTATAGAAAATGAAATGCAAAAAGAATACCAGTGCATGGTTTATCTGGGCACATATTTCCTTGTCTTTGTTAGCCAGAGCCTCAGAGTGGAGTCGCTCAATTTCTGCTATTCTGTCTTCTGTAGACTTCTGAAAAGATAAGACAAGGCCATAGATGTCAAATGGACCTATCCAAACAGCTTTTGAAACATGTACTACACTGGAGTGTTTCAAACAAGACAGTTATTACAATTGCAATAGCATTATCAGTGAGGTAAAAATACTGTTTCCCAGTACACAATAAATTCTTGGGTACAGTATTAAGTTTCAAAATACAGTGGACCCTGTACTTAAAATTTTTTGTAAGATACCAAGATTGTTTTTGCTATATGATGTGAGCCGAGATCTCTTATGAGCAAGCGAGCTTCCGCCATCTGCCATTAGGTGGACCAGCACACTTTCAGTTTGTGTGGTTATCTTGCTGTGCAAGCATCTGTGCCGTATGTCTTGGCCATTGTGTTTATTTTGTTATTTTTGTTTATTATAATTTCTTAGTTTTAAACATGAAAGTGAGTGTCACAATGCAAAGAAAATCCTTATTTATACAATGGACTGGGATAAAAAAAAAAGTTAAAATAAACACGCACGCACGCACGCACGCACGCACTCACTCACTCACTCACGCACTCACGCACGCACATAATGGACGTTGACGTTGTTCCATTGCTGTTGTGAAATTGTCATTTCATTGTTTAAAAAATGTAAAAAATGTTTAAGTGAAAAATAAAAATATTTCAAACAAGAAATAATTATTGTGTGGAATAAAACATAGTACAAAATAGAATATAAATTATTATTTTGAGTCAAAATGACAAAAGTGGCATGAAAACACACTGATTCTAATACGGGTCAAAAAAGACCCACTTATGGAAGAGTGTAGGGTCCAGTCACTCATGCATCTAAGGGTTAAAATAAATGTATTATTATTATAAATATGCATGTACATATATTT
The DNA here is from genome assembly GCA_036984385.1 of Crenuchus spilurus. Taxonomy (NCBI): domain Eukaryota; kingdom Metazoa; phylum Chordata; class Actinopteri; order Characiformes; family Crenuchidae; genus Crenuchus; species Crenuchus spilurus. The sequence continues at coordinate 19,251 of BRDA01012422.1, read as the reverse complement.
GAAATTCCAACTTTCCATCAAAGAGTGGCCGAAGCTACACAAGCCTGTAAAATTGTACGTGTTGTGGAACATCACATACCCCCCGAAACATTTTGAAATTTTTTACATTTTGAGTTCCAGCCAAAATGGCCGACTTCCTGTTGGGTGGAGATAAATAATTTTAAGTGATCCTTAAACTATATGATGAGATCAATGACCACACCAAATTTAGGGCATATCAGACAACTTCATCCCGGCCACTGCCTACATTTGGGGATGCTATAGAGCTTGTTGACCACATCCATGCCCTGTCTCTATGAAACTTTTACATTTTCACCAAGTTCTGTAAATCTCGGACATTTCATGACTTTTTTAAAGCATCCCAAATGCTTCAAAAATGTGTATGTTTCTCCGGAATCGTAAAAATAATTAAAACTACAAAAACAATAGGACTCTGCACCTCTAGTGCTCAGGCCCTAAATATGTCAGAGGCCAAAGGCTTTCATTCATTATCAATAAAAAATAAACACAGTAACTGAAACCCGTCAAGCAGCTTCTCATATAACTATGTGAAGCATGTTACTGCCTGGAAATGTTTAGACTTTAAATTATTTGATTTCAGCAGGGCAATCAAACAAAATTTTTAATAACAGTTGTTATTCATTACTCTGCAACTTTCCACAGCGCAATCATGCCACAAATCCTTAATTTATACATGTCTACCAGCTTTCATTGCCATTAATGAATTGGATATCTCAAAAAAGGAGATTAAAATTATTCTTTTTTAAATTATATGCCCTCTTTGTATGTATTTGTGGAAGGTATTTAGAGTAGGCATTTTTTTTGCCTCACCAATTTTTGGGCAATGGACAAAGTCGGCAGCAGTAAAAGTTTGGTGAAAATCTCTGCTGAAAGCCAAAGATGAAAGAATTCACAACCAACAAAACTCACTATATTATTATGCAATTATATTTGATCATATAGCTAAACAAAAGCAAAAACTCCTGTTAATATCCTGTAAAAATATGCTGACCTCACCTTCATAATGGTCACCACCTCATGTTTTACCCTAGTGAGCTCCTGTTGTAGATTTCTCCTCTCCTCCTCACCGACTCGTTCCACTTTCTTCATCTGCTCCTCCATATCAGCCTGGAGCTGTCGCCGCGCCTCTTCTGCTCGCTGGGCCAAACCCAGAGCTCGCTCAAGTTCCTCAAAAGCTAGGTAGAGAATATTTTACTCATAGATTAAATGCTTGAGCAAAGGTTATTTATAGAAACCCAACACAAAGAAGCACCAAGTAAGAGAGAAAGTGCCCTGACACAACTCACCTGCTTTCTCTGCTTTCTCCCGTTGCTCCTGAAGCTCTTCTTTCTGGGCCACAGTCTGCTGGATTCTAGAGCGCAGCTGAGCAATCTCCTCTTCCTTCATCTCCAAAGTCTCATGCATCTGTCGCTTTGTCTCAGCAATCACCATGCCCTGCAAAATTAGATCAGCAAAAAGCAGTAATAAAACATGCCTTGAACAGCCTTTGATTAAGCTTCAATAAGCATTTAATCTGTTCTTTGATCTTATTTGCTGCTTAAAATTTTATTTTTTACCCCAAAGGATACTGCCGCCACAATTGATTTTGTCATAATTTTGTTTGTTCTGTATTCAAACAAACTTGAATTCAAAGAACCTACAGGGGAACACTAGCAGTAGCTTAGTAGGTAAAAGAAAACTCTTGAAATTTCTCAGGCAACCAGCCAGGTTGACAATTGTAATGTTCTTTAGAGCAGGAGTTCTCAACCTTCTCCATGCTACGGCCTCCCTGTTTACAACTAGAAAGTGTCAAGGTCCCCCAAAAAAACAAAACTCAACTTTTGTGTTTTTTATAATGGCATCTTAGGGCCACTCTTAAAAAAGTTGACTTCAAGAATAAAGTCATATTTCAAGACAAAAGACTTATCGTGTGGCATTTTGAGGATAAAGTCGTTTTTTAAGAGTGGCTCTAAAATGTTGTTGTAGTTTTTAACTTTTACCTCACCCTTAAAAAGCATGTCTTCATGAAAGTTACTGTCCCAAATGTACCTCACAAAAGCGAACAGTAAAGATGTGTTACTAACATCAGTCAACTCATCTCACTGCACAGCATCATGTGGACTTTCTTTAATTCTGTCCAAAAGTTGCTCTGTATATGTCAGCCCCCATGTCAACAATCCATCTACTTATGTCATCACTGTAGAGTTGAACCTTCAGCTGACATTATCCTGACATTACATTTTTGTTGTCCAACATTCAACCAGAAATGGTCTTTGGTGGCTTCCTGGGTATCCATGGGACTCTACTTTCTCTCTCCCTCTTTCTCTCCCTCTCCCGCAGTTTTAACTAACAAGTTTCTTTCCCACTGTGTGATTCAATTATTTGGGTGTCTTCTATAATACAAAGCGTTTCTTTAGCGGTGTATGATCAATAACCTGAACTCATCGCCTTACAGTGTGCTTAACACCACAATGCACGCACGCACTACGACACAAGCCACACACTGCACATGGGACTGGTCTACAGTAATGGGGATGGGGTGGAAGAACAACATCGCACCCATCTTTTTTAAAAAGTTTGCGGATTATTCAAGTATATACGGTATAAACCAGCCACTAGCAAGCAAATCAGCCACTAGCGAACCCAAACAGGATATTCCTAGTGCCGGTCCCAAGGCCCAATAAATGGTGAGGGTTGCGTCAGGAAGGGCATCCGATGTAAAAATTTGCCAAAACAATTATACGAGTCATTCAGAATTCCCCCATACCAGATCGGTCGTAGCCCGGCTTAACGACGACTGCCACCGGTACTGGTGGCAAGCAGGGTACTGGTAGAAATTGGACTACTGTTTTTCAAAGACGATGAGGAGGGAAGCATGTGAGGAGAAAGAGAGAAAACAGGAGAGGCAAGAATATAGAACTGAAGGTATGTCCCGAGCCGATCTCAAAGATCGGAATCGGGCCAATCATGGCATTTTTTAACTGATCGGTATCAGCTTTTCTGAGCACAAACCTAAGCCCGATCTTTGTCGTAAACAAAGGGAGTCGTAAAACAAGAGCAGAGCTTGTTTCAGAACATGATTATAATGTCTGCTGTGTGGAATTACTTCAAATTAGAAAGCGATACGAGTCCAACAGCGAGGTGTGTAATGTCTGCAATATGAGTGTTTCACGGGGTGATAGTAGCAGATCTGCATTTAATACAGTTACGTGCGGTGAGGTTCATGGTTGGTGAGACTCCTTTAGAGCCGGATTTACAAACATATAAACCCAAAAGGGAGCTTATTCAGTTGGCTATTGGTTATTTCGTATCTCATCAGCGTTTTTCACACACACACACACACACACTCTCTCACACATGTAAGGAACATAAAGATAAGAAAAAACGTTACAATTACAGCAGCGAGAGTAAACGGCGTTTACTCTGCATCCTCCGTGTTGTTCACTCACTCGCTCACAGCAGCAACAAACATCCGTTGGCTCACGTACAGTGCGGAGGAGTACTGCACTGCCTATTAATTTTAATACTACAAATTTAATACGACACCTAAAAAATAAACACTTAACAGAATACAGTGAGTTTCTTCAGACAGCTCAGTTAAAGGCTGTACCTAAGTAATCTACACTATCAGAAAGTTTTAAAAGAAAAGTTCTCTGGAGACAGCGCTACGGCCAAGAAGATCACAGAGAGGGTCACTGAATTCATTGCTTTGGATGACCAGCCGAGGGCTGTGGTAGAGAATACAGGTTTTCGGGGTCTTTTAGAGCTTTTGGAAACACTTAACAATAGTTTGGAAGCTGGCAGTTTTTTCCCCTAAAGCATTGCAGTTGTTAATAAAATTAATCCAATGTTTATATTTAACTATAATGTAATGTGTGCACTGTGTGAAGAGTATTATCTAGTTCTTATCTAGAAAATAAAAGTATCGGTTTGAGACTCGGTATCAGGAGACACTAAAAAATTAATGACTCGGATCGGATCGGGAACAGAAAAAACGTGATCGGGACATCCCTAACTGAAGGTAGGAACCCTAAATGTTGAGACGATGACGGGGAAAGGTAGAGAGCTGGCTGATATGATGCAGAGAAGAAAGGTCAACATTTTGTGTGTTCAGGAGACAAAGTGGAAGGGTAGCAAGGCTCGAAGCATTGGTGCAGGGTTTAAACTGTTCTACCATGGTGTGGATAGGAAGCGAAAATGAGATGGGGTGGTTCTGAAGGAGGACTATGCAAAGAATGTTGTTGAGGTAAAAAGAGTGTCAGATAGGGTGATGTGTTTGAAGCTAGAAATTGAGGGTGTAATGGTGAATGTTGTCAGTGGATATGCACCACAAGTTGGCTGCGAGTTAGAAGAGAAAGAGAGATTCTGGACAGAGCTAGATAATGTGGTAAAGAGCATTCCCAGAGAGGAGAGAGTGGTGGTTGGTGCAGATTTCAATGGGCATGTTGGTGAGGGAAATAGAGATGAGGAGGTGATGGCAGGTTTGGTGTTAAGGGTAGGAACATAGGACAGATGGTGTTGGATTTTGTAAAGAGGATGGAAATGGCTGTGGTTAACACGTATTTCCAAAAAGAGGAGGAAAGTGGAGGCAGAAGGGTGACCTACAAGAGTGGAGGCTGGAGCACATTTGGCTCTCAGCACTGGCTTAGTGGTTAGCACATTTGCCTCTCAGCACTGAGGTCTTGGGTTTGAGTCCACATCTGAGCAGAGTTTCCATGTTCTCCCCGTGTCTGCGTGGGTTTCCTCCAGGGACTCCGGTTTCCTCCCACAGTCCAAAAACATGGAGACCAGGTGAATTGGATACTCTTAAAAATTACCCTGGTGGGTATGAATGTGTATGTCTGTGTATGAGTGCCCAGATATGGTTGGCACAATGGCAGGATGACTCTGGTTGTTAGGAAGAGGGTAAAGGCAGAGCAGAGGACCACAATGGTGGAAGCTGAGAAAGGAAGAATGTTGTGAGGAATTCAGAGAGGAGTTTAGAAAGGCTTTGGGTGGTAGTAATGAGCTTCCAGATGACTGAGTAGCAGCAGCAACAATGATTAGACAGATAGGCAGAAAGGTACTGGGTGTTTCTTCTGGACAGGCAAAAGACAACAAGGAAACCTGGTGGTGGAATGAAGAAGTGCAGGATGTTATTCAGAGGAAGAGGTCAGCCAAGAAGAATTAGGACAGAGAAAGGACTGAAGAGAGTAGGCAGGAGTACAAGGAGATGCAGCGTAGGGCAAAGAGGGAGGTAGGAAAGGCCAAGCAGAAAGCATATGATGAGTTATATGAGAGGTTAAACAGTAAGGAAGGAGAAAAGGAGTTGTATCGGCTGGCGAGACAGAGTGATGAAGATGGAAAGGATGTGCAGCGAGTCAGGGTGATCAAGGATATAAATGGGATTGTACTGACAGGTGTGGAGAGGGTGAGGGAAAGATGGAAGGAGTATTTTGAAGAGCTGATAAATGAAGAGAATGACAGAAAGAAGGTTGGAAGGTGTAGAAATTATGGAACTGGAGGTAACAAAGATTAGCAAGGATGAAGTGAGAAAAGCTTTGAAAAGGATGAAGAATGGAAAGGCAGTGGGACCTGGTGATATACCGGAAAAGATGTGGAAAAGTCTCGGAGAGTTGGCAGTGGTGTTTTTGTCTAGACTATTCAATGAGATTCTGGAGAATGAGATGATGCCTGAGGAATGGACGAAAAGTGTATTTGTGCTGATTTTTAAGAACAGGGGCGATGTCCTACAGGGGCATAAAGTTGATGATCCACACAATGAAGATTTGGGAGAGTGTTGTGGAAGCTAGGCTTAGACAAGAGTTGACTGTGAGCAGCAGTATGGTTTCATGCCAAGAAAGAAAAAAAGATTTTTGCTTTGAGACTGCTGATGGAGAGGTATATAGAAGGTCAGAAAGTGTCTTTGTGGATTTAGAGAAAGCTTACAACAGGGTGCCAAGGGAGGAACTGTGGTGTTGTATGAGGAAGTCTGGAGTGGCTGAAAAGTATGTATGTTAGACTGGTTCAGGACATGTATGAGAACAGCATGACAGTTGTGAGATGTGCTGTAGGAGTGACAGATAGCTTCAAGGTAGAGGTGGGACTGCATCAAGGATCGGCCCTGAGCCCCTTCTTATTTGCGCTGGTGATGGACAGACTAACAGATGAGGTTAGACAGGAATCGCCGTGGACCATGATGTTTGCCGACGACATTGATCTGTAGTGAGAGCAGGGAACAGGTAGAAGAGAACTTGGAGAGGTGGAGGTATGCTCTGGAAAGGAGAGGAATGGAAGTCAACTGTAGTAAGACAGCATACATGTGTGTGAATGAGAGAGAGGAAGGTGGAACAGCCAGGCTACAGGAATCAGTGGTCACAAAGGTGCAGGAGTTCAGGTACTTGGAATCAACTGTCCAAGGAAAAGGGGAGTGTGGAAAGGAGGTGAAGAAAAGTGTCAGGAGTGATGTGTGACAAAAGGTTCTCAGGTAAAGTGAAAGGAAAGATTTATAGTAGTAGTGAGTCCAGCCTTGTTGTATGAGGAGACAGTGGCACTGACAAAAAGACAAGAAGCAGAGCTGGAGGTGGCAGAGCTTAAGATGTTGAGGTTCTCTTTGGGAGTGACCAGGATAGAAAGGATTAGGAATGAGAACATCAGAAGGACAGCACAGGTTGGAAAATTGGGAGACAAAGTTTGAGAGGGCAGACTGAGATGGTTTGGACATGTACAGAGAGGGAAAGTGGATATATTGGTAGGAGAATGTTGGAGATGGAGCTGCCAGGCAGCAGGAGGAGAGGAAGGCCAAAGAGGAGATATATGGATGTGGTCAGTGAAGATATGAAGGGAGTTGGTGTGAGAGCAGAAGATGCAGAGGACAGAGTGAGGTGGAGGAAATTGACTCGCTGTGGCGACCCCTGATAAAGGGAGAGGCTGAAAGGAGAAGACGAAGAAGGCAGCGAAATTGTCATTTTTCACATGTACTTTAATTATTTAAAATTCACTACAGATTACCGTCTCCTTCTGAGGATGAGACTGCAGACCCCTAGAGGGTTGCTTCGCAGACGTGCAAACCCTGGAATTTGTTTTTTTTTGAGTAGCAACTTACTGTGGTGGCGGGACAGAGCACAGTATGGCACGGTGTTGTGAGAAGTTAAGCACATTTGCTGATCACTATTGATTGAGTTAACATGCTAAATAATTATTAAGCACATAGTTCCCACTCATCACCATATCTATTTAATCAACACACAAATATTAAAAACATTTTTACTTAATTAATTAGTATTTATACAAATTCATATATTCAATCAATTATTTACTATACAAAAATGTCATATTTTTAACTACCTATATTCAATCTACGACCACATATGCATCACTATACATCAAATTGCACCATCTTTAACAAGTCACACTGTACATACCTATACACAATGTTATACAATCCTTTCCACGTTACACAACCCTATGCACAATTATGTACACTCCTAACCAGTTCTACATCTCTATATGCAATTACTTTCAATTCTTAAGCAGTCATACATCCCTGTATACCATTAGATACAATACATACACATCTTTACATACAATTAGCCAGTTACACATCACTGTTCACCATTATATTCAATCTTTGGCCAGAGAACTATTTAGTCACATAGCTGTTTGTTGTAAAAGTCACACAGGTATGATCTTGAAGACAGACAATTTATTTTGAAGCACTTTTAAGGATTTCCAGCAACCATATGTGTCTCATATGCACTTGTAGTTTGGAAGGTCTTAATACACAGTAATCTATCGACTGACTAGATGGAAACATCAGGCTACCATATTGTTTCATTTTAGGCTATGCAATAAGGTGTTGATATAGGTCTGGGCCAAATATCAAAACAAGCTGGAACAAATACAGTGTAACCTTGACTTAAGAGTGACCCACCTTTGCCGAGATACGAGCTGTTGCTCTGTAGTTTTTTGTTCGTTTTTTTGCTTTATTATGCAAGCCAAAATCTGAGTAACGAGCAAACTTCCAACACAAGAAGTCACTAGGGAGCATGAGTGAGTGCAACGATCAGAGAAGAAGAAGTGCGTTGGTTGTATAAACACAAGCATCTCCTTCATTTTCTAAACATTTTGAGAAGACGAAACAAAACTCTTTAGACAGAATTTTACTGAAACGTCCTGCAAGTGAAAGCAAGGAAAGTGTGGCAACAAAGTCACTGAAGTAGATCATCTGATATTTAATGTAAATACACTGAATAGAACAGTTTCTTTCTTGACATTCTCTTTTATTGTGTATTATTATTTTTATTTATAATTTTTTTTTTTTTTTTAAACACGTTTTTGGGTGGTTTTTGGGTGAACGGATTAAAAGAATTTTATTGGGGAAATTTAATTTGAAATGGTATCACAGAACGAATTCAACTTGTTCTGTTCCACTGTAAGTACTTCAGATAAGAAGGAACATTGGGTTTGAGCTTGCACGTTAGGATAGGTGTTTTAGCTTTATTTTACAGAAGTTGTCAGACTTATGGTATTAAAATGGATGTAATTCACAGTTCAAATACCTGCACGTTTACTTCTGACACAGCATATAGCACCGTCCTCCCTTGTAAAACATTCACAGTATGTAGATGGACAGAGAGTAGTGGAAAAACTGTCTGCTTTGGTTTTGAGGCTCCACAACTGAAGAAGAGTTTAAAATTAGCGCTGTGATTCGTCAAAGTTTTCTTTTCCAAATAGATTGCTGCCCAATGAGGTTACAGTCATGGACGAGCTGCCTAGTGCGTGAATACACAGACAGCTGTCTGGCTCAAAGAAATGAAAGGCTTTTTGCGTATTTTGAAGTAACAAATTGTAGCAGCGTAATTTGATGTCTAAATGAGTATCTGCTACAGAAAATGCGTTTTTTGTGGCCTCCAGGTTGAAAAACCTTGCTTTAGACCATATGAAAATGTACAGTACTCCATACAGAAAATATGTGAAAGTGTGTTCATAGTTTCATACAAAATGTTAACAGGAATATTTTATCTTTATTATGTGATAAGTGATACTACAAGCCAATAAAATTTTGTATATTTAATGGCATGTAAATTACTAGACATTAATTTGTTGTCTAGTTTTTGTTTGTTAATTAACATACAGTACCAACATTATAACAAAGAAGCTTGAAATATGTCAATTTACATTTAGTGAAAAATATGGCAGTTCACGTTTATTAATTAAATTATTAATATGAACTTCACCTTTTCTTTGAAGAAGAATTAGTAATGCTGTAATCAGTAAAACATTTTGTTTTTCATGCCCCTTTAATTGAGCCCCACAATAAAGTATACAGATGACTCCTATGCAAGTCAACAGGGCCCTGTAGCTGATCCAGAATGCATCTGCTTGGCTGGTCTTCAATCATCCCAAGCTCTCCCACGTCACTCCACTGCTGCGTTCACTTCACTGACCCTGTAGCTACTCACATCAGATTCAAAACCCTGATGCTCACTGATAAAATAAAAAAAAATGGACTAATCCTTCGAGCTTCTAGTACAGCTCAGCTTGACCTGCCATCCTTCAAGACAAGTGGAAGACTAGCATCAAGACTCTTCTCTGTCCTAGCACCTCAGTGGTGGAACAAACTCCTACTGACTGTTCAAACAGCAGAGCCCCTCACAGTCTTCAAACACAGACTGAAGACCATCTCTTTGTTATGCGCTTAAGCGACTGTACTGTAATGCACTGTCATGTTCTTATATTGTGCGTAAGTGTGTATCTTTCCTTCTTTCTAGGTACTAGTAATGACTGTTCTAACAGGGTCTGAGAACTGAAGAGTGTTTTGGACTCTAACCTGTCTGTATTAGCTGAGATGATCCTTTTAATGGAAACAAAGCACTTTTATAGGACATAAACAATTGTATCTACATGAGGAGTCAGATATGGTCTCCACCTAGTTTAATGTACCCGTGTGCTTCTCTCACCTTGTCTTGCTCCAGCTGCTCAATAAGATTCTTGGCATCCCGCAGCTGTGTGATTAGCTTTGTCTTCTCGGTGGTGTGGAGATCCTGAGAAAAAAAAAAAACAAAGTGGTGGTTCATCATTAATCATTTCAAGAACTAAACTTTTTTGTTCCCTGTACCTCTTTATGGCTGCAGCAGTCTCAGTGCTACTCAAAAAACACACAGTATCATCAACTCCATATCCTGGTTAAAAGGTACAGTATGTGTTTGTCAATTAATAAAAACTTGGCTGATATAATGGTCATTGGATTCCTCTTGTGGTCGTCTTGAAAACTACAATCATTTCCCTTTTTTAAAAGGTTAAGATGTTACTGGACAAAAAAGTCAGGTGATTGTTAGGTTTGCCATCAGTTTTTTCGTGGTCTCTGCTTTTAGCTTCAGGTTTGTTTGTGCCTTGGACATCATTAGCTGCAAGTTTTATTTTTATTATCTTGTTAAACGATTGTTGAGCACGCTATTAGGGGAATGTTGTATTTGTGTTTATATACCATGAACAGTGCTTGATAAGCACTCTTTTGTATATTTCAGTTTTACAAAGTTACAACTTGGAAATATGAGACAACAGTAAAGACTCTTAACCTTATTCCAGCTTCAGCCTCTTCTCCTTTTGTTCACTACCTGTTGATTTGTGTATTGACACAGACTGTGAGCAGGACAGAAAAAAGTAAATTATGGCAGGCACTATAGCCAGGCAAATGAAAGGGACTCATTGAGGCTCTTCAGACTACAGGTCTGCATTACTGCAGGACTCCTGCGGGACCCATCACAATATCTTGCGGCACGGGACTAAAAATTAATTGTCATACACAGGAGCGGGCGGTCTGTCAGTCCACACGACTTTGAAAAATCCCGCAAATTAATAAATAGTCTAGAAGATGACCATCTTCATGCAGATATTACCTGCATAATGAACATAAACACAGATAATCAGTCACGTAATCATGAAGTCATGTGATCATTGTGCTGCAGCAACGACGGAGGCGGTCAGTCTCACACACACTTTCTCCCACTCACTTTCTCTGTCTCTCCCTCTCTCACTCACTCTCTCCCTCACACACACACAATCTCACTCTGTGCTGCTCCCATAAGTATTAATTTAAACCTAAGAATTTAGTTGTTTTGATAAATATGCAAGTAAGTTTTAAGCTGTGTATAGTTAGTCTGATTCATGTGAGGATCAGGGGCAGTACTAGGGCCGGCTAAGGTGTAATAACTCCGGGTCTTTTCTCAATAGCTCCAGATCTTACATCCAACCCAGAACCGATTGACCAACATCCGTTCCCCTACTTCTGTCCCTCTGAACATGAATGTCCACACACACCGGATGGTAAACTAAACTCAACTCAAGGACTGCGGGCCAAAGCGGGCGGACATGTTTATGTGGAGGGCAAGAGCAGAACCAAATATGCTTTATTCGCAGGAGCGGAACGAAAACATGAAAAGTGGGTCTAAAAAATCAGTCCCACGCAGACCTCTACTTCAAACTTCACTCCTTTTCTCTTCCTAAACCCTTGGCACCTGGCTATATCTATATAAAGTCACTCAGAGAAACTCAACAGCTTCAGATGATGTTGATGCAAGAAAAGCCCATGTTCAAGAAACACTGTCAGTATGCTCTCTTTCTTCACATACTGTAGCACTATATCCTCTTCGACCAGCGATGCTGCTGCCACTGCAGGTGCCAAGGAAGAGGCAACCCCAGTGCATCAACAAACAAAAGGCATGACCAGAACCAGTCCAGCATACAGAATTACAGACTTCACAGCTACTTCCAGTGATAAGACTGAAGTTCGTACCAAAGCTTGACTTCTTAATAAAGTTATTAGGGAGCTATCCTTCAGATCAGGACATGATGATCCGTGCTGTGTATTCCACCAACCCTACAGTAGGTTTATACAAAGCTTGAGAAGGCTTAGAGGAGTGTCACAGCTCCTCTGAGGTGATAGAAAGAGTTCTCCTTGAAAGAGGGGAGAACCTTCCTAGCGTCAGTCAAAAGGATTCAGTGAAAGTGAACTGGGTGATCTGTTGAAAGAGCTAGAGGTTGCCAAAAACCAAGGTTACCTGACAGGACTATCTTGTTTGGACACTGCCAAGGGAGTCAACCCAGTTGTTGAAGAGTTGCCATTTGGGCTGGAAGAAAAATGGCTAGCTCTCGGCACAAGGAGAAGTACCGTGTCTCCTTCCCTCCTTTTGCCCTTTTTACAGATTTTGTCTGTAATGACTCTAGCTTTGTTCTTTCAACAGCACCTAAAGGTCAATCAAGCGGTCTTTACAAGTCCTACACAGGTCCTTCTATGTCCATGTATTCAGATAAAACATCAGGGACTGATAAAAGGCATGTTTCCACTTACAAATTAGAAGCATCATCACACCACTCAGCGTGTCTGTTAGACAGGTCAGGACTTACACTGGATGACATTGTCAAACTATGATGCATCCACAAGAAACCCCACCCTTTGAGGAAATCTTGGCGTTTCCGAAGAAAGCCACTAGAGGTGCGCAAGTCTTTTAGAAAGGAAACAATATTTGCTTCAAATGTTGCTCCTCGACCACCCACCTCACCAAGGCCTGTAAAGTGTCCTTGAAATGCAGCGAATGTGGGAGTGATAGTACAGTACATTGTTGAACACCCTAATAGGGGAATATTGTATTTGTGTTTACATAGCATAAACAGTGTTTGATAAGCCCTCTTTTTGTATATTTGAGTTTTACAAAGTTACACCTTGGAGATATCAGACAACAGTAAAGACTATTAACCTCTTAACATCTCATGACCAATGTTCCTCAACATACCAACCTCTCAAGTATGCATATACAAACCGGATTCCAAAAAAGTTGGGACGCTATACAAATTGTGAATATAAACTGAATGCAATGATGTGGAGATGGCAAATGTCAATATTTTATTCGTAATAGAACATAGATGACAGATCAAAAGTTTCTGAGTAAATGTAACATTTTAAGTGAAAAATATGTTGTTTCAAAATTTTACAGTGTCAACAAATCCCAAAAAAGTTGGGACAAGTAGCAATAAGCGGCTGGAAAAAGGAAATTGAGCATATAACGAACAGCTGGAAGACCAATTAACACTAATTAGGTCAATTGACAACATGATTGGGTATAAAAAGAGCTTCTCAGAGTGTCAGTGTCTCTCTGAAGCCAAGATGGTAAGAGGATCACCAATTCCACCATTGTTGCGCAGAAATACCAGAATGGTGTTACCCAGCATAAAGTAGCAAAGACTTTTAAGTTATCATCATCAACCGTGCATAACATCATCAAAAGATTCAGAGAATCTGGAACAATCGCTGTGCCTAAGGGTCAAGGCCGTAAAACTCTACTGGATGCTCGTGATCTCCGGGCTCTTAAACGTCACTTCACATCAAACAGGAATGCCACTGTCAAGGAAATAACAGAATGGGCTCAGGAATACTTCCAGAAAGCATTGTCAGTGAACCCTAACCCTACATCACAGAAGATGGTAGGCGTCGGTCCTTTTCTTTTGGTGACTTTTATTAGTGCAAAAGTGATAAAATACAAACGATAAACAAAACACTGATCAAAAGGAAAATAAAGAGTTTAAAATATCCTTGTTCCAAGCAACTCAGGTTTGGCTCAATGCACACCACTCTGCAAAAGAGTTAGCGTGGCCTTCTCATTCAGTCCATCATGACTGCCCTGCTCTAGTTCAACCTCCCCATTTAAATGGTTAGCTCCTCCCACGGATTAAACCAGTGTAATTATGGGTGAACTTCTAGATTACAACATTAACATATAACAGTTAAATCACACTGTAATCTCTTAAACCGTTCTTCCTTCATCTGTGTATCACTATGTTTGCATAAACATTTTTATCTTAACTGCAGTTAACTCTTGTTCTTCTCTTTTACAGTTATAAGGTGTCTAAACTCCCCCCATCCTGTGTGGCTCGTGGATCCTGCCGAACTACACAAAGGTAAGTGTTAGAACCTTGTTACTCTTTTAGCTGT
>BRDA01012421.1:198252-209168 GCA_036984385.1 Crenuchus spilurus | reverse complement strand
ACTGTGAAATTTTGAATCAACATATTTCTCCTTTAAAATGTTACATTTACTCAGATTAAACTTTTGATCTATGTTCTATTATGAATAAAATATTGTCATTTGCCATCTCCACATCATTGCATTCAGTTTTTATTCACAATTTGTTTAGTGTCCCAACTTTTTTGGAATCTGGTTTGTATAAAATAATAAAACTTACTGCTACAGTGAATGCATGCATACCTATGTAAGCAATGCTTTTTTATTGCTCTTTTTTAAAAAAGCTAACAATGAATCCTACTCAATGTCCCAAATTAGTCTTTATGTGAGTCAAATGAGACCTTAATATATAGATGTAGTTTGAACAGGTTGAAGGTTTTGTGATGTATTTTTACAGACACATCTTTGTTATTTAACTGACTATTGATCTATAGTGTTTACTAGCAACATTAGCCTTCCAGCTGCAGTCGTAAACAAAAGCAACATTTCCTTGCTGAATGACTGCATCTGAGGTAAGTGGGGAAACAAGAAATATGTACTCGAGCTTACATGTGAATTATTTCATTCAGTTGTTAACTTTTAACATTTTTGCTTTTGCAGTATGTTCTATGTTCTATTTGTGTGAGTGTGTGCGCTCATGCTTTCCTGTTTGTCCCATTTCTCAAACCTGCAAAAGCACCATGCACAAGATCACAATAATAAAACTGAGATGGACAGGGCCAACTCCAGGGCTGGGGCTGAGAACCTGTGTATTAGAGTTTTAGAGATGTTCTATTATGGGAGAGAAGAATAATGTTTACTTTTTATTTTTCCCATAGGAACATTTCTCTCTGCATTTAACACATCTGGAGTGAATACACACAAACACACACACACACACAATCACACACACTCACACTAGGGGGCAGTGATCACACATACCTGGAGAAGCACCTAAGGAGTTTTTGGGGCTAAGTACATTACTTGAGGGCATTTCAACTGGATTTTTTTTGACAGTAGAGGTGGTCAAATAAGCTTTGCAGCTATTTTTTCCCAGAGTGATGGGATACATGTTTGCACACTGGATGCATATGAGTAGTTGAATGAAATTTCCTTTCCAATCAGTGTTCTTTGATTTTACAAGATCAATATATATTTATTGATCTTGTAAAATCAAAGAACACTGATTGGAAAGGAAATTTCATTCACATTGTCACATCTGATGCGTACAATGCTGTCTAGCACAAATAGGTAAGGATTTTTTTCTATTTTTTATTTTTTCAACAATGATCATATTGGTTCTGGACATATGTAAATGTGTACTTTATCAGAATGACAAACTGAACTTTGGCACATGCAGCTCCGAAGCCCTAGAAACATTTACGCTATAACGTGTTTTGGACCACCAAAAATTCTGTTACTTCTGCATCATCACCAATGTCAATATGGTGAAAAGTTCATTTGTGTTCATAATTTAATTCAAAAAGGTAAACCGTCATATATTTTTAGATTCATTACACATAAAGTGACATATTTAAAGCCTTTTTTATGTTAATGTTGATACTGTATGAATAGCAATTTACTCCAAATATTTAAATAATTATTATTTTTTAATAATTCTGGATTTCTAATTTCATGAACTTTAAGCCAAACATTAAAACAAAAAATGTTGATGAACAAAATGATGAACATAACATAAATTCCCCGCCCCCCCCCACACACACACACAATATTCTGAATGGTTAACACATATTGGGTTTGAGACGCATCCTTGTACAGAACAGTATTCACATAAACCCCGCCCACTTCGAGCAGCCTTCATTGAGTCTTTACTAAAGCTGAGTTCAGCAGGCTACAGCCAATAGGAGGAGAGAAGAGGGTCGCGCTTACTAAAGCGGCGGTGGCCGGAGTGTTTCCTTAGTGTGTCGGAGCTCCGCTTTTTGCCTTCTCTGGAAGTTTGCGCTTGGCCTAATCCGTTCACTCTTGAACCATCGGGCTCTGATTAACAGCGAAATCACCCTGCAGTTCTTGCCGTGTTATGGAACTAGACAAAATGGACGAAAACGACTGGAAATACCATGGGGAAGGGAACAAGAGCCTCGTTGTTTCTCATGTCCAGGTAAATGTGACAGGCAGAGCTCGAGCTAGCATAGCGAGCTACCGGCCTCATCTGAGCAGCACTTGTGTTGTTTACAGAAGCCACGTAGCGGAATAAAACCACACTTTTTGGCCTCAGACATGAGAACAGCACGTCTACAACTCACTGAGACGAGCTGTTCGATTAAAACTACTGCGAGTTTCTAGTTGGCTAGCTAACTTAGCTTAACAGGCTAACTCCATCGCAGCGCATTAGCCGTAGCTCTATGTGACTTACCGACGTATGTCCAGACCGCGCCTCTTACTGTTTACACTAGTGATGATCCATACAGAAATATCCACACTTCCAATCCTGATGGTGCTGTTTGAAAATCGTGTTTTAGCCCTCTAGAGTCCACATCAGCCTCTACTGGCCTCTCTGTTTTCCTGTTTCTGATGTTTGACTAAAGAGAAGCTCTACATCATCCTATCTTCATCATCATAACAAATGCATTTGTATATAATCTTAGTAAAGAGCTTGGTAAAGAAAATAATTATATATAGAACCATGAACACATGAGCCAACTACAGCAGATTCTTTGTTCCTTACAGAAGTTTTTTAAAGAGTACTTAAAACAGAAGAGTACTTAAAACAGTTCCTTTATAACAAACTTGATGGGTACATGCTTGAACCTTTTTCAGAAAGCTTCTCTCTACAACCGAGTACAACACTTTTTTTTGCCAATCTGAAGAACCCTTTTCACTATGCTGACAACCTGTAAATCACACAAAGTGTTCTTCAGGTCTTCATGATTCTACATAGAACCGTTTTTCTTTAGCAAAGAGCCCTTGAAGAACCATATTTTCTTTAGGTGTTTTTGTTTAAGTTGGATTCTGCAGCAAAACGGACTGTTCAGTATTTGCATACTGAGAATGACGGGACAAAAATAACCATCATACATTTCAGTTCACATTTTCAGGTTCTCAATGTTATTTTAAATCCAAATTTTAATCCAAATTTTAACGGAATTTGAGTCAGGATATTAGTATGAGAATTATTTAATATCGGATCGAAAAGTAAATTATTGGTATCCATCTCTTGTTTACAGGAGTTAGACCACCTTCTTTAAAGTGTTAGGTTTGATTTAACTAAAAACTTAAGACTTTAAATGCTTTAACTACTTTTAACATACTATGACTGTAAATGATGTTTTTAACTTAATTTTTTAGTCTGCTGGGTGATAAGTTGATAAGAAGAAAGTTCTAAGTTAGCTAACATTGTCGAAGCAAATTTCATAAGTTGTCATATGTAACACTTTTTGTAGCTATTTTACAAAATGTTACTTATTTTAAGTATATTGAAATAACTTTTAATTCAAACTTTTTGATTGACTTACACCAGGAGTGATGCCACTGGTGAACTGGAGTTAGATGTGAGGGACTGTACTTTCTGTATAGATCAGAGTCTTTATTTAGGTAGTACAAGATGTACAAGGAATTTTCCTTGGTGTAGGTGTCGATATAATGTTCAATAAAGACTTGATACAGATATGAAATACTCAACACCAGTATTTAAGCAAAGCAAAAAATGTTGTATCTGGTTACAAAGTCGTTATGTTCAGCTAAAAATGGGTGCTCTGGAAAAAATAGATCACTGTAGATGAACAGTTTCTCAGGTTGTACTGTTTATCTTGTGTTTGATTAAAATTAACATTTGTGTGACATTCTATAAGCCACTGAGATTTCCCAAATCAAATCACTGAGACAACCCCAAATCGGAGGTAGTTTTAACAGTATGTTAAATGCAAAAAATTGCATTTTTTCTTACATTTACTTTGACTTTTACTTCATTGCAAACAGTATGAACCCAAGATATTTCATGTTTGATCTGGTCAATTTAATTTTGCTTGTTAATATACATCCATTCCTGCATTTCAGGACTTTAACACATTCCAAACAAAGCGAACAAAGTTGGGATGTGGGTGATTTTAAGGTTAATGAATGTAATGAATTGTTTGATTTCAAAAGGGTGATTGTAATGATTTGGTGTCCACAAAAGGCAGAATATTTGAGGGGCAAAATGGGCAGAAAGTCTTCAATTTGTCAACAAATGCACGAGAAATTTTTTTTAATGTTTAGAAATAATGTTCTTCAAAGAAATGTGCATATTTATAACTCTACAGTGCATAATCTCATTAAAAAATTCCAGGACTCTGGAGGAATTTCTGTGTGGAAATGGCATGGGTGCAAGCATAAGCTGATTCCTACAGACATCACTTCATTAATAGGTGATATGACCACATGGCCAAGGAATTACTTTAGCAAACCTTGGTCAAGCACTACAATGTAGAGTTACATACACAAATGCCACTTAACACTTTATGGTTCAAAAGATAAGCCCCATGTTAACGATGTCCAGAAGCAATGTTGACTTCTCAGAGCTCAGGGGCACCTGTCACTGACAATCACACAGATGAAACGCGTATTGTGATCAGAAAAATCAGTATTCTAGATCTTTTTTTGGAAGAAATGGACATCATGTTTTCTGGACCAGAAATGAAATGGACCATCCATACTATTATAAGCAACAAGTCTAAAATCCAGGGTCTGTTATGCTATGGGGTTATCGGAGCAAAGATAATTTACATGTCTGAAAAGTACTTTGAGATTTTAGAGCGTCATAGTCTGCCTTCAAGGTGACATCTTATCCAGGGACATCACAATGCAAAACCACATGCTGCACAAATTACAAAGTCATGGCTGAGGAAGAAGAGGGTACAGGTAAATTTAAAAAATGACAACTACATACTGGTGCACACTGAGATGTGTTTGCAGGAAGAATGGGTCAGAATAACACCTGAAACGGATTGCTTGGTATCTTCAGTCAAAACATATTTTAAGAGTTGAGAAGGAATGGAGACATAAGTGCTAAATGCTTTACTGTCCCAACTTCTTTTGGAATATGCTGCAGGTCTGAAATGCAGAAATGGATGTGTTTTAACAGATGAAATGAAGTTGACCAGACAAAGCATAACATATCTTGGGTTTTATATATATATATATATATATATATATATATAATTAGCGTTTCCCATTTTTTAAAATTTCCATTTAGAGCATTTATTTACAAAAATGACAGCTGGTCAAAACAATCAAAAAGATGCAGTGTTTTTAGACCTTGAATAATGCAAAGATATCACTTTTTCATATTCATTTGTACACAACACAATACTAATATATTAATACACTTAGGAAGAGTTCAGAACTCAGTATTTGGTGGAATAACACTATGCTGTTGACCAGTCTTTCACAACACTGTTATGTGACTTCATGCCACTCCTGGAGCAAAAATTCAAGCAGCTGAGCTGGGACTGATGGCTTGTGATCATCTGTCTTCCTCTTAACCACATTCCAGTCTATTCCGTTTGCTATGGTCTTTTAGTTTTTTTTTCCAGATAGATAGTTTAGATAAGATATAGATTTTTTTTCTCTTAAAATATGAATGTATAAACTATGTAGCCTTTAACCTTGTTCTGAAAAACTCCTGTAAGGGCTTGTCCATGTTTGCTGTTGACACACATTCTCTCCTTCTCCCACCCCATTGTGTTCAAACCTACATTATAGTCACATGTTCACTGACTTTAACATTCTTTTGCGTTTTTCTTTGGTTCAGTCTGCTTGAATCCCTCTGGTTACTTGAGACAAAATGAACAAACTTTCATTCTTACTTGACAGTTCACCTAAATAAACTCTTTATGTTCAACAACGGCATGTACTGAAACACGGGGTGAAGATCAAACCTAATGGATTACATCCTTTTTTGCTAAACAAATATGATTGATTAAATCATTAGACACCAAAAGCTCTTTTTTTGGCTCAGGAAAGTTTTCTTCAACTCCACATGTTGTCCCATGCCCACAAATTAATTTCAGCAAACAGCTGTTTGGACCCTCGGGACAGGGCCTTGAATGAGTCATTGTGTGATTCTTTTGATAGATCTGAAACCTGCCCTGAAGTTGGAAAATGTTTTATCTATCTAGCATATTTTCTTAGAGTATAAAACATAATGTTCTTGAATTGGTTTGCAGATAAAGATGAGGTACAGCTGTGTATAATGGTATAGATTTAGAGAGAGTCTGTCTGTTTATTTAAAAAAGCTAACTGCTGGTGTGAGCTGCATGAGGAACCACATTGTATTCCATACCAGGATGTATGGTAATACTGGCAGAGATACTTTAACAGACGGGCAAACAAACCGGCAACGGGCAGATAATCCAGCTTGCTGGCTTTTGGTTGTTTGCTTTAGTTCTCCAAGTTTCTGTAACTTTCCAAGTGGAGTGGTTTATGGCATATGGGGAGAAAGAGGCCCACACACACACAAACACACTCGCACAAGGAGAGAGAGTGAATTACCCCAGGGAAGAATACAGATTTGTTGGCAGACTTTTGTGCTGTGGGCATTCCTGTGTTTCTGGGAGCCAGTGAGAAAGACTGTTTGTTTTGGGCATGCTTGTCTTACAGGAACACACTTCACTGCAGTTTGACTCTGCAGGTTTATTTTGCTGTTTACTACAGAAACATGATGTAGATATTTAATATCATATTCAAAAACGGTCATCCTTTTAAAATACTGTGCTATACAATAATAACATAATGCCACCCAACCCTAGCTTCAAGGCTAATTGTAGATAAGTAGTAGAAGCTTATCACTATCAGTTGCATACAAGTTACACACAGATTAAGATTAAAAAAGTTTGCAGTACCGTATACTCTTTTTGTACAGTAAGCTACGCTACATTAGCCTTGAAGCTCCAATGTGAACTAAAGCAAATGTAAGACAGCAAAAGGCTTAATGGTGTTAATTAGATTTCATTTCTTTGAACCATCATTTATGGTAAGTGATGCATCTTGAGTATGAAGGACTTGTGCCCTGTGCTCTGTACATGTCGTCTTCCAATGCTGCATGCAAAGAAATGTAAAAAGAAGTTATTTTACTAACATAAACTTTGTCTGCTTTTTCATTAGCACTCCAGAGTCCTTCGCCTTTTGAAGTATCCATCTGAAGATGCAGAAAACGCACATCAGGTATAGTCTGAGGCCTAAGGCCTGTATCTGTTAACTACTTTGCAGTAAACATTTTTAAGCTTATGTAATCCTGATTTCCTTCAGATGTGTTGTTCCCATTCTTGTTGTTGATCATGTGAAGCAGCTCGTGTTTGTCAGAAATTTGAGTCATAGCGTATGTTCTCTTTACAGACAACAGAACAAGCCTTCCAGCATATCCTTAACATAGTGGACTATAACAAAAATGTCATGAAGCCCTTACTGGGAGAGAAATATGTGCACAGTGGAGTGAGTTTACATTTTTACAATTATTTCACACGCGCGCACACACTTTCATTATCAGCTCCACATACATGGGTGCACTTTGTACTTCTACAGTTACAGACTGAAAGGGGGCTAACCCATGGAGAGCAGAGTAACAGATGAAGTAGATCTACAGTCGTGGATAAGTGTGGACTAATAAAATGGACAAGTGTAGAAACACATGTTATTTTAATATTATGACCTGGTTTTGTGCATGTACACACAGGCACTTCCATTCTAAAATTTGGACTTTAGTCAGTTTTCAATGACAACACACATCTGTTTCAGAATTTTATCTTTTTCTAGCTGTTGGATGTTTAACTATGATCAAATCTGCAAATGTTGATTCCTTTGATACTCAATAGTTTAAGGTAGATGTGTGAGGTATGACAGTGTCCCCACTTTTTAGCTCCATTTTGGTGTTCTCTGAAGATTAGGACATTTTGTGAAAGGCATCATGGGACACAGGAATATTGTGTACACACAAGTACAGGAGAGATTTTTCCATAAACAATCTGTCAACACTGTCTCAATCACTCTAATAGAATGTTCACACATTTTTCAACATAATCTTACGATCCATGATGCCTCGCATGAAATATGTGCTAAATTTGTAGTGGAGAGTACACGGCTGCATTAAAGCCTGTAAACTTAGTCACCAACTTGCAAGACACCCAATCTGAAAGTGGTGACACTGTCCTTCCTTTTGTATGGTATTTAGAAGTGGGACAATACTTGCATTTGTATAAAGTCCAATATGGTTTACTTTGTACAATGAATAAGCCTAATTTGGAAGATACAATGCACAAGTAGTGCTACATAAAAAAACCTAACAAACACAAGTGTAGTGATACATACAGTGTATGTGAAATCTCTCAAAACATGCAATTTGTCAGTGTATTTTAAGTACTGATATCCACAATATGCTCACAAGTGTGCTTGTCCTATGTAAAGTACCGTGTGTTTGATCAGAGGAAGTCCCTCAGTCTGAAATTGCTTTGCATGTCTGCAGGAAGTTGTCAAACTCCCACTGGACTTCGTTAGGCAGCTGTCCTTAAAGGTTCAACAAGAACGACCAGGTAAGGCTCGAGTTTGCTGATTTGACATTTAGTAGGAAAAAATACATAAAATTGAGGTTGACAAGGGTGGAAAGGGAAATTTTAAACATTTAAAAAATGAAATTAATAATTCAGCTACACAAGAAGTCAAGAAAATTCTGTTTCGGAAAGAGAACCTATGATGGTGGAACAAAACAGAAAATAGTTTGTAGAATTAGACATCCAAGAACAAAAGTGAAAAAACAAGCCAAGTTAAACTCGGGAAGCTTTTGAAGTATTTTACAAAACTCTTGTCTTGTAGAGTTCTTGTGAGGTGTAAACCAAATGAACCCACTTTAAATGAGGGGGAAAAGAGAAGTGACTGTTGACTAAAAGTTAACTCAGGACTGCTATTAGCAGGCTTAAATCAAACAAGACACTAGGATCTGTTCATTCCTGTAGCACTGCACTGAGCTGAATGTGGGTCATTGCCACCAAAATGTTTTTAACGTGAGTCAAGATTATTTGCTTAGATCACTGAAAAACGAATGCAGGAATTCCTACCAACACTGATGCATTATTATCAGACCACCAAACACAAGACAATATACAAAGGTCACAACACAGTATAGATTATGTACAAAATGGCCAAATCTAACTAGGGCAACCAACATACTTTAAGTTGACGCAGCCATTTGAATAATGTGATTAATTGTAAGGAAGCAAGCTAACGTAACACCTAATTACTTTTATATATATATTATATATCCTTGGCATGATGGTCTTTTAAAGATCTGCGTTTATATCAAAGAATTAAAGGAGACTTGGCAAGATGGGAACCGAATTCCATTCAAGTGTCAAGGATTAAATCCTTTAAAATGGATACATTTTATAAATGCACCCAAGCAATAGAGCTTAATCTAAACCAGTTTACTGAAAGGTACAAAATGCCGTCATGGTATGTGACGAGGTACATGGCGTAATGTTCATTTCAAAACTTTGCAGTTAGTAAAAACTGGCAATGGTTCCAATCTTCCCTTAGAGATTTTTATTTTGCAGCACAGATGATGGCTATGATATGCTGATGAATCCCATTGTATAATGTGCAATAGAAGAACACTGAAGAGAAAATGACCTCCATCAGCATATGGGCTAACTGATAACAATTCACAACGGTAGATAAATATAGATAACGTGGGTGAAGTTGACTCTAAAATTATGGACAAATTTAAATGTATATAGATTTGTGACTCATGAATGTCATGTACATAGAGTATCTGATACAGTTTATGGAAAAGTTTGATGCTGAATGCCAATGAAAAATAATTAAAGAAAGTAAACCTCAGATTATTTATATTCTTTTTATTTACATTTATTATTTATAAACAGGCTTATTCTTTTCCATGTTTTCTGTAGTTTTCCAAATAAACTTTCTGTAGTAATAGGCTATAAATGAGGTTATAACAGTTGGGAGTATTCCATTAAATTCTGGTGAAAGTATGCAACAAACATGCTTGCAGAAAATTAGCTGTTGACTAGCTAATGCTGGTTGATGCTTGATCTTTACTGGTATTGCTGATAAAGAATACATTTGATTTTTACTTCTATAAAATGGTAATTTTGGTGGAAATAAAACTGTTTTGGTGTCATTTTGAAGGGCCCATATCATGAAAAACACAATTTTCATTACTTTTTGGAAATCTGATTGATTTAGCATGTAAATATTAAAGTAAAACTCACTTATCAGTTGTTGGTGCATTTAGTCCATGCATGCAAACTAGGCTGTAAAAACAGTGACGTCACAAAACCAATGGATTTGCATATATCCAACTGATCAAAGACAGCACAATATTTAGTTAAACTTGTTCCTTGTTCATATCTTTGGTTTTTTATTTGGTCCATGTGTTTTTTAAGTAAGTAAAAAGCTAAAAAATGCTTCACAATAAGAGTAATTCAAGTAATTAAAATAATACATAAATAAAATAAATATAAAATAACTAAGATAGTGACTAAAATAGAGAATAAACACAGTCTTTAAATACTTTTATAAGATATGGACTCTGAGAATTTAATGAGATGGAAGATGATTCCACAGTTTAGCAGAATAAACTGCAAAGGCATGGTCACCCTTTCACTTCAGCTTAGTTTTAGGGGTGAGAGAACTTTTATTGTAAGATTTCAACGATCTAGTAATGGTCTGGGAGACTGAGTTCACATGTATATTGAGGCGCTTCACCATATAGAGGACCAGTATTTTAAAATCAACCCTAAACTTTATTGGGAGCCAATGAAGTGAAGCCAGCACTGGGGTGAGGATATCCTTACGTGTAGTATTAATTAAAATTTTTTAACTAACTGAACTTTGGCCAGAGTACCTTGGCTAAGACCAGTATATAAAGCATTGCAGTAATCCAACCGAGAAGACACACAAGCATTAAACATTTTTTGAGTCATGTCAAGTATGTTTTTTTATATATATAT
>BRDA01012421.1:156489-189198 GCA_036984385.1 Crenuchus spilurus | reverse complement strand
CCCCCC
The DNA here is from genome assembly GCA_036984385.1 of Crenuchus spilurus. Taxonomy (NCBI): domain Eukaryota; kingdom Metazoa; phylum Chordata; class Actinopteri; order Characiformes; family Crenuchidae; genus Crenuchus; species Crenuchus spilurus. Next base: position 189,192 of record BRDA01012421.1, on the reverse strand, counting down.
CCCCCCCCCCCCCCCCCCCAAGCATGGAAGCATGAAGTTGCAGTTACTGTTTGCAGGAACTGAACAGGGAGAGTTAGTGTATCCATTCAGAGACTAAAATAGCTGATTTAAAGGTTAAAAAAATTAAATAAAGATGGTTACTTGAGGTAAATTAAGACTACTGCTCTATCTTCAGGTCTGTGACCACTACCATTTTGTGGTGATTCAGTCAGGATTTACAAGTACTGACCATAAGTTGAACCCATGTTAATGCATTTGTCTGAATACCTTCAACAACCTTCACTTCTTTTAAACAATTGGGATCTGAACTAATTTCTTGAAGTACTGTATTATATTTACGATTAAATTAGTATGTAAGTATTTCTTTTAAACTCCTTTTGCTGACGAGGCTTGAATTATTTTTTTTCACTCCCAGCCCTTCACCACCACACCAAAAAAAAAAAAAAAAAAATCATGCAGCAATGACTGCTAATCCTGCTGCTTAATCCATGTTTAATTCATTAAGCATTTGCTGAAGTCTGGTTAATTCTGGAGAAATTCTGGCTAGTCAGAGTACACTGAAATGACCTTGGGCCACTTTTGGCCCAAAACGTAAACTTTTAATTTCCTTAGTGGTTGGTTAATTGAAACCAGATAAACCACAATTATGCAGATATTTTACATGTGGACCAAAGTCCTTTTCACAAATGCGACTTGCACATAGAGTACAATGGGCTGAGTTGGCATTTTTGATGGCTGACAGACCAGCAGTAGTTGTTTAAAAGCTTAATGGCTTATTAGTTCTTTTACACTTGTGTTGGTTTTACAGTCTTATTTTACAAGCTACCTGCAGCTCATTGCTGGTACTTTGGTATGTTAAGCCCAGTAATGAAATATAAAGCACACACTTTGCTAGCCATACTGTATGTACTGGCAACCTCATCATATACAAATGTTATGTTTAACACTATACCTTACATTCAAGGACTGTGCTGTATGCCTGATGTGTTTGGTGATGCAAACTTAAGTTCTGGGCTGGTGCTGATAATTGATGTCTAAATCTGCTGATCCTGACAGATCAAATGACGTCCTTTTTTGGGGTTTGCCTCAGGTTTGACTGGTGGTGACAATTGCCACTGTGTTCAGCCATAAAAATGTCTAGTCTTTCAGTAATATCACTTTTATCCATGTGATTACAAATCATTACAGATTTATTGTTTTTGCTCTTTCTTGATGCTGATGTTATAAATCACTGAAGTTTGAGTGCTATTTACTCCTTTAGTTAACATTCGCACACCATTTACACAGCTGTATGGTTTCATTACCCTGGTTGTTTTTTTGTGTGCGTTTTGCTTATGACGGTTCTCGAGGCCTTCTGGTTTCTTCTTTCAGCAGTTCAGATTATTTTGGTAGATTAAAATGGCTTTTAACATCTGCCATTTTTTTTTCTTGTTTGTTTATTGTTCCTCCTCCTGTACCTTTTTACTTTTGTGATACAGACTGATTTTAGTGAGAGAATGTAGTCCTTATATGCACAAGTTAAATTAAGATACAGTTTTATTTATAGAAAATTTATAGAAAACAGGTATTAATGTCACTCTAATGCAAGAGAAACAAAAAGGCATAAGGTTTCCTTTAAAAACATTTATTTGAACTATGGCTACTATTAAATTATTTTAAGCTTTAATTAATTACCTTAGTCCAAAATGATGATAGTGCTAACTGTGAAAGAGGTTACATAGCGGTTGGCATTGTGCTTGTGACACCATGCAAATTGGTGACTACTGGCTTATATTTATCACTGGCATGTTTGGTCGGATTATACATGGAAACAAATGCGTATGCTTGCAGGGAATAAGACTAAGTCACAAGAACTAAAGGAGGTATAACTGCATAACTCATGAACTGAGGTATAAATGAATATTAATCCTCTAAAGAAATCACAATCACTGTGATGCAGATGAAGGACTAAAATGTTAAAACTATTTCAAAATACAAAGTGGATTTTGCTGTCACATTTTGTATTTAAATTATTTATTTTTCTAGCTATTGTCTAATGATGTATATTTGCATACGGTATGTGCATACATATACAAGTGATGATGGAATGTGTACAGATGGCAGTAATACATTTCTTAATGGGTGACTATACAGTGGTGTTTATACTGAATAAAATGACAATGAAGTTATCAAACACATACGTTTGGTTGCTTGGCTATTCAAAAACATACAGATTTAATTAAACTTTCAATTGAAGCTTCCACCCCAAAAATCCTAAGAAGACTTCGAAAGGCTTTGGGTGCAGTCTCCATCACATTTTTGGCATCCAGGTTTTGTGCTGTAGAAGAAGGGGAAAAAAACTAAACATGATCAGTATTCAACAAAGGGGATGAGTGACTTGAGATAATGAATGCATCCCCAAAAATTTGAATATCATGAAAAATGTTCATAATTTATTGCAAAAAGATTTTTGTCTATATTTATTACATGTAAAATATTTCGAGCATTTTTGTTTGAATTGTAATTTATTCAAACTCCAAATTAAATATTCTAATTTGAGATACTGGATTTCTGATTATAACGAGCTATAAGTCAAAAACAAAAAAGGGTGGCTCAGTACATTAACACGCACTGTCTCACTATGATTTAAGGATCGCGAGTTCGAATCTAGATCATTCTGTTTGCCATGAGCAGCTGGGATGGAGAGAGCAAAATTGGCCGTTCTCTCTCTGGGCAGGAAAGATGGCACTCTCTCACCAGCAATACTAAGTAATGTAAGCTGGCTCAGGCATCTGCAAGGTGATCCGTCAGAACTGGGGATCCTGTGCTTTTCTAAGAACATGCCGGCTACCCCATGGCGATGTATCAACAGCAGTTTTGTAATCAACATTACAAGTGATATGGAGAGTCAACAAATGGGCAGGTCATTTGGCTACTAAACACACTGGGGAGAAAATCAGGTTTAAAAAAAAAAAAAAAAGACTGACCTTTTTACTATATTCTAAATTTTTGAGATGCACCAGTACAGCAGAAGCCTCCTGGGTTACAGACATTCTCTTAGTAATTTTCAGTGTTATGAATCTGTATTAGACCACACTGAAAGCATCCTTACCTTGATCAGGCATTTTCATCAGAAGCTCAAGCTTCGGTTTGACGATTCCTTCCTTATTCACATTAATCTTCCAGAAAATACTCATCGTGCACCTGAAGCAAAGGAAAGACCTGTTTTGATTCCAGTCCAGGCACACATACAGATAAGGGTGGATGATCTTCCCAAAATATCATCATATATCATGATCTTAACACTTAACACACACCAAAATCTGAAATCCTTCCCAAGTTTGAAAATCATCATTAAGATTATGCACATTAAATTAGCCAGAAGACTCTGGTTGCACTGTAGTATACACAATAATGCACGAAAGACACTAACCTTTTCAAAATGCTCATTAAAACTGGATTTTAGATATTAAAGTTGTTATAAATAGTCAATAAATAACAACCACTAAATAATATTTTTCAAGTAATTACAGCTCGAGACCTGTGCACTGTTCAAATTCTGACACTTTCACATTTGGAACAAAGTGTGGAAACATTCATATGAGGACTTTAGACATCATAATCTCTACAATTTGCCTGAAAAGTTGATTGTGGATGTTTTGAAAATTAATCACAAAAAAAAAACACATATATACACATATAAAACAATCAGGCTTTATAATACCACCTCTCAGTATCTACACTCACTGTCCATTTTATCAGCCTGTAGTCCATCTGTTTCTCTCTGTACTTTATTAGTCTCCATTCATCTTGTTCTGTAATGGTCAGGACCCCTTCAGAGAAAATATTATTTTGGTAGTTGAACACTCTCAGCACAGCAGTGTCACTGATGTGGTGGTGGTGTGTTGGTGTGTGTTGTGCTGGAAAAAAAGTGGATCAGACACAGTAGCTGCTGTTTTTTTTTTTTTTTTGTAAATTTTCTCCCTTTCCCAATGTGGTAGTTGCCAATTAACCCAACCCATTAGTGACTCTCCCCATCACTTTGCATTGTCCCTGACTCTAGGAGGGTGAAGACATGCACACACCTCCTCTGTTGCATGTGATATAGCCACAGCATCTTTTTGAACTACCGCTTGATATATCGTCTCTGGGGAACCAACGCGCTCGGAGGAAAGTACAGGTCTCATAGTTTTGAATGGACCAATCAGTAGACGCCGAGTCAGTGGACATTGCAACGTGTGAGTGATAGGGAGAGTGAGAGTGTCATCTACACACCCAGAGAGAGCATTGCCAATTTTGCTCTCTTGGGCCCCGACTGTTGATGGCAAACAGCATGACCGGGATTCAAACTTGCGATCCTCTGGTCATAGTGTCAGCGTCTTAGCCTGCTGAGCCACTCGGGGCCCGCTGCTGATGTTTTTAACACCTCAGTGTCACTGCTGGAATTAAAATAGTGCACCAAGCACAACTATCCAATAGTGTCATGTGACCCCCTTTGAAGGACTAAAGGACCAAATACAAACTGTGCAGCAACAGGTGAGCTGCTATCTCTGTCTTTACATCAACAAGGTAACTGTGTCTGAGCGGACAGTGAGGTAATAGTGTTTAAAATCTCCAGCAGCTCTGTTGTGTCTGATCTACTAGTACCAATTTTGAATCAAAACCCAAAACCCGATGTGAGCAAGCCAAAGGCAACAGTGGCAAGGACAAGCTCCATAGATGCTGTAAGAAGAAACCTTGGGAGTATCCAAGGCTTGCAAAGGGGATCCATCCTCCTCTGAACAAACTAGTTTATTTAAATTGTCTGATGCTAATTATGTAAAGCTGCTTTGTGACGTCAGCTGTAAAAAGCACTCTATATAAATACATTTTGATTGATTGATTGATTGATTAATTGATACTAGTACCAGCACAACACCCACTAACACCACATCACTATCACTGCAGTGCTGAGAATGACCATTGGTCAAAATAATACCAGCTGTCAGGGTCCTGATCAATAAAGAACAGGATGAAAGGAGGCTAATAAAGTATACAGAGAAACAGATGGACTACACTGTGTAGTTATATGAATGTAGATAACATGTATGATAAAATGTGTTAACATTAAAAAGATCATTTAAAAACTCAAAAGACTTGTAGGTTCACTAGTTATTTGGAAAATAAATAAAATTACTATATTTGGACTGTAGACACTGCGAACCTCTCAGTTTCCTCTCATTATCACTAATCCAAAAAAGGCAGAATTCTTTTCATTTGTGTTAATCAAACATGTTTAAAAATATCATTTTGGCCCATTTCTACTGCTTCTTATGTTATGAAATGTCCACACCTTCTGAAAGGTTAAAACAATAAACAAGTATAAACGTATAAAGTATAAATGTTAATATTAAGTTAAGCAAGTTTACCCAAGAAGTTTGGGACTCTGGATCACCATGACTTCAGATCTACAGCCTTCTGGAAGGTGAACCACATCTGGGTATTTCTCCTGCCAAAGAAGAGTCAAAGGGACTTCACACACTGATATGTAGTGGTACGGTCATTGATGTAAGTGATGTATAACATCTTGCAAGAACAAGACACTGTTAACTGGAAACCTGTACATTGTCTTGTTGGGGAAAAAGATTAGATTAAAAACCAATAACATGCTGTTGTTGTATTATGTCTACAGTACCAGTCAAAAGTTCTCATTCAGTGATTTTTTCTCCTACATTGTAAATTAACACTGAAGTCATCCAGACTATGAAGGAACACATAAGGAATCATGTTGTAAACTTAAAAGTGTTAAACAAACCAAAATATGTTTTAGATTTTAGTAGGCAAAGTAGACACACAACTGATGTCTCAAATACATTAAGAGCCAATAAATGCAAGTCATGAACTCTTGACCAGACACAGCTGTTAACTGAAAGCCATTCCAGGTGACTACCTCATAAAGCTGACTGAGAAAATGCCAAGAAAGCTGCATCTAAGCAAGAGGTGCCTACTGTGAAGAATGTCAAATATAAACATTCTGGTTTTTTAACACTTGTTTACTAAATAATTACACGTGTTTCTTCATAGTTTGGATGGCTTTATTGTTAATCTACAGTGAAGATCACTTTTAAATGAAAAACCAGTGAATGTCCAGACGGTGTGTTCAAACCTTTGACTGCTACTATATATATCAAGGTTTCTACAATGACAGACTAAGTGTTCAGTATCAACAATGTTCAAATAGTTTATTTCAGAACCCGACTCAATGAGCAACCACACCAATCAACTCTAATTTCATACAGATTATCACACTTCTAGTGAAAACTGTTTCACACTTGTAATCCCATTCTCTTCATCTGAATTTGATTAAAGGTACTCCATAATGAACCAGGCCTTAGAACTCACAGTGCATCTTTACCACAAAGGATTCAACAAAATATCTATGACGTTATTGCTGTAAGTCATTGACTGTGGTTTTCCACATTGAAGTTATGGTTTATAACCTTGTATTTGAAGTAGTGGTCATTTTTATTGAAAATTGCATTTAATAGCTGGGGTTGGTAATTGAGATATAATTACTATGAAAAGAGAACGAGAGAAACAGTAGCATTTCATATTGATTTCCAAGATGACAAAAAAGAGGAGAGGAGGCAAAAAAATGGAGTCAGGTTTCACTACTGAACAATGTTGGATATTATAGGACACTGAGCATTTATTACTTTGATTACAAACATATTTACGATGTAATTTAATAACCTTTTCCTGCATAACCTGATAAAAACGTTTCATTCTTATGCTCAGCAGTTTAAAGAGAGTGAATTGATTTAACAGTGAAAAATCTTCAGACAGTAACATTTCCAGTATTAACCACTGGAAGAACCCAGAATTTTTTAAGCACTTCAGTGTGCTCTCAAAACCATTTGAGCTCAATTCACTTTGAGCACCTAATCACCAGATGAAATAAATAAATGCAAGCAATCTGCCTTTCCATCCTCAGGTTATTCCATGATAATGTGAAACCCACCACAGATGATCTGTTCCCCAGACTTCCTGAGCAGACATTGAGTGTTAGAAAGATTTTCCAAGACTTTTTTCCAAGAGTAAAAATACCCCACTGTTCGTCAGCCCTGCTGTCTTATAAAAACGTGGGGTCTCCGTTTGCTCTGGGGGTGGAAATCCAGGCTTTGTTAGAGAGGACTGTGTTAACCACAGATTTGAAGAACCAGCTTTTACATGTGTCATCCAGTGTCTGGGAAACTTTGACTGTGTGGAATGCCTGTTAGGTCTAAAAGGAAGATACAGATCTAGTTATCTTGACAGTCTTTACATTTTTAACTGAAATTGTTCATTAACTAAGAAAAGTCCAATGTTTTCATTCCTGGAACTGTTCAGAAACATTCCCAATGGTTTAGTGATGTGTGAAGCGTGGATTTTTAAAGTCTGAAGCAAGTTTTGATATTAAAAATGATCTCATCTTCACATTCATAACGTTAGCAGTTCTTCAGGCATTAGAAACTGTAACCTTTCATTCCAATGCTGATACTACTGACACAAGTCTCAGCCCATGTTTTTAAAGTCTTCCCAACTTAACTATTAATTTAGATTCCTCAACACTACCTGACCATTACTCACTAATCCTGGAAAGACATGTTATTCCCTCAGCACAGTGATGCCATCAGTTATTGAAGTGTAGAAGAAGTGTCAGACCTGCCCAAGATACAATACTGTCCTCATCTTACTTTTTATTTATTTATTAATTTTTTTAATTAAATTTAATTAATTAATTATTTTTTTCTTTTTTATATTTACCTTTTTGAATTAAATTACAGCAATGAATATTTGTTATGCTAAATTTATGGCTGACAAAAAAGTTGCAAAGTGTGATAATAATAATAATAATAATAATAAGTTTGGATCAGATCAATTGATGAGTAGTTGATTGTTGGGCTGACTTATTAGCCATTTCATACTAATGAAATAATACTGATGAACTCCTTAGAATGATCCTCTTTATAAAAATGATGGAAAAAAACATTTAAACAAATAAAAATCTTGCCTATTAAAGTAAAATTAATCAAAGAATGTGTTATACTGAAAGTAAGAAACAGCTGGTTTATTTAGTACAAATCATTTTTGGGACAAAATGAATTAAATAAATCAATAATTTTATGATCAGCTTGTAGTTTGTTACAAGTGTTAACTTGCCTGTCTGTCTCTCTATCCACTCCCCCTCAACAAAAAAAAAAAAACATTATAACTTGGTACAAAGAGCATAATTCTACTACTACATATTATGTCTAATTTGGAATAAAACAATAATAATAAAAACTGGTTGCTTATGGATCGTATGTGTTCAGCAGTGATCTCCCAATTCACATCTTGACTGATTCAGACTGTGCATTATTAAATATTTATATAAGTCTGTATTAACATTTCTTTTGCATTTAGTAGTCTTTTGAGGTTAAACTGAGGTTGTTAAGACTGTTTTGTTTTTATAGAACAGAATTTGCTAAAGCGTATTACTTTAAATCCCTTTAAATGGCAGATGCCCTGAGGTATCCTGCTGAATTCGAGGAAAGAAATACAGCTCCTTTCTGTAAAAACCGCTGACTCCAGACATGCCACAGCAGAGTACTTCAGCTGTCTGGCAAAATGTTAAATCTTCCATAATGTTTAAAAAATCCATAAGGGAACAGAGGAAACCAATGATGATAGCAAAGCAGTGCTACCACAGTGGAAAAAGACTTAAACTTTGAGTCTGAGCTTTAGAAGGATCTTTCAGTACAGGCTTCATGTGGTCTGTGGTGTTATGCAGGCCACGGCAAACAATGGAATTTGGTTGTGAAAACAGGGAATCTTTTAATGACAGACTGAGTAATCTGGGAGAATAAAATGAATGGAAAAGAAATGGCCAATGAGGTCTTCAAAAAATCAAAAACTGAGTGGATACAACCATAATACACAAAGCAGAGCAGACAGCAGAACATGAGGAGGTTCTCCGATTGTGACACATACACCGTACAGTAGTTTGGTAAAGCAGCAGCTGTGCATTCCAGTTAGGTTAGTCACAGGTGTTGAGTCTTCTCTCAAAAACAAAGAGTAGGATTCCTCTAGGGAATGTGATTTCTTCAACAAAGACATACTCCTAGATCAATATCCCTTTGCTGCTCCTGAAATGACTTTCCTTTTAACCAATCATTGCCAGCTGATGTCATCAGTGTGTCATTCCTCCATAAAACAAAAGTTTTCAAACGGCTGTTTTTTGTGTTTCAGTTCATAAAATGAAGCTAAATTATTTATTAGTTGAAAATGTTCGTTACCTACAGCTCTGGAAAAAATAAGAGACCACTGCAAATAATGAGTTTCTCATTTTTTTCTAATAAAAATAATTCAGAACAGAAAATATTCAACTGTTCAAAAGAGCAATGAGTTTTCAAACCTTGAATAATGAACTGAAAACAAGTTCATGTTCATTTTCATTTTAAACCTGACAATACTAATGTTTTAAGAGTTCAGAAACTATTTGCTGGAATAAGCCTGATGTTGCATGCCCTCATTACACATTATTATTGGGTGACTTTATGCCACTCCTGGCACAAGTATTCAAGTAGCTTGGCTACGTTTGATGACTTGTCCATCTTCCAGAGGTTTTCAAAAGAGTTCAGGTCTGGAGATTGGCTTGGGCATTTGAAGTGGTCTGTTAATTTTTACTAGAGCTGTATATCTAGCTGTAGCCAACCATGTAAACCCAAAGGGGCACTATTAGGAGTTCACGAGTTCAAGGTCATTTTTCCAATGGGAAATTCAGTACAGTACACTTACAGACCAATGATCACACATTTTGTCATCATTTCCACTGCCAATGGAACTGCACCACACCCAAGAACCCATAGAGCATAGTTTTACCCTTCTTGCCAGGGTACTTAGTGTGTCAATGCAAGACATAGGGGCATCCTAGAAATAATGTAAACCTGCGATTGGTTAAACACAATAATCACAGTGTTTAAAAAAAAAACTAGCCTGAATCATTGTTTGTGTCTGTTGTGTAAATACAAATCCAAAGTAAAAGGTAACTCAGAAGCTTTGATATTGTTACTGTGGTTTCTTTGTGATTTATTTCTGTTGTTGTGTGGGAAATAATGTGACCCACACATTTCCTTATGCAATGGGAAATAGACACAGGTAATGAAGTAGGCTAAAGCTCCAGGTTTGGATTAGTAATTGTCCTGTACCACACCATACTACTCAGTGGAATCACAATGGTTAATGATGATCCTGGGTTAACACTGAATATGGCAGTGATGGTCCCATGTTAACATTGGCTTCAACATGCCAATGACAAACCACTACAAGAATGAAGGGTCCATATGCACCCCACAGACAATCCCCTGAATGGGCAAGGTCCTGTAATGGGCTGAAACCCATAGCTGGGCAAAAGTTTGTCTTCAAAATAAAAGCCCTAAATCCTTAGTTTGGCAGAAAAGAGAACTTACATTGAAACTGTCCAATGTTCAAGGTAGTTTGTCCTTTTTTAAAATAAAAACACCATGTATGTAATTTATTAACGCACTGACATTTTAGGTAACAAAAATGTTTCCATTTTACATCAGATTTTTTCTATCCGATATTTGAAAATCACATCCATTGATTATATATTTGACTTACATGGTATTATGCATAGTGGGCTGTTTGCACATTAGGATATCTGTTAATATTACCTTTTATTATAAGTTTTGCTGCTTTAAACAACAATTTCCAATCTACCTGCTATTAATACAGATTGAGTTTATATGCCTTATTTTATATATGGATGTGATTACAAACTTTGTACAAGCATTTTATGTATTTTAATATTTTTGTACAGAAACTATTTTACTTATTTAACTAGCATAGCTAATAATGACATTATTTAGTATTTATAAAAGGTACTTGTAAATAATTAGTATTACACTTTCAGTAATAAGATTACAAATAATTCACAAAACTGGATGATTTTAAGGATTAAAAATGGTATGACGACTGCCATTTATGTTCTTCTCTGCATAAGATAAGATCTTATACGGACATCCAAGAAGAAATGTCACATTTCAGTAACATTGGGTGGGGTATCTGTCCTGATGACAAGGTTTAACGTCTTTAAGAAATATTTGTTGAACATCCTTCATTATGTAGTAGTGTGAGAGATTTCATGTGCCCACAAATTATGTTCACAGTTTAAACTGGGACCCTTCTGTTCTCTTAAAGTCAGTCTGAAACAACATGAAAATGGCACTCCTGCCTAAATCAAAGGCAACATATTTTAGTTTGTGAAAGAGTCAAACACAATCTGTCATTGCTGAAATTATATGTCTCAGGAGCACAAACGCCTTGATCTTAACACCCTTTGTGGTCTGTAGGCTTTATTCTTAGATCAGAGTTTTAGGTGTCTTTACAAATACTAGTGCATATCCCAAAAATCAGAATATCATGAAAACGTTTGTGTTCATAATTTAATTGAAAAAGGTGAACGGTCATTATATGTAAAGTGACATATTTCAAACCTTTTTTGGTTTAATGTTGATACTGCTTGAAGAGTAACATGATATTTACTCAAAATCCAAATGAAATGAGATGAATTTCTGATTTTCATGAGTAACAAAAAAGTTTTAAAATATCCAGTTTATGTGGAATTAATATAAAATATGACAGTTTTGAATGAAATCCTATTTTTTGTGGTACTGTATGTGGTCATCTCATGAGAGTTTATAAATAATATAATAGATGATTACATAAAAAAGGAATAATACAGTTCTTATGTGGTGCACTTTTTTGAAAAACACATCGAGCAGACTTCATGGGAATGTAATATAACACAAAGGGAATGTATGAACACATGCACAAACAAACCTTAACATCATTAATATACTACACACGACATGGCAAAGACATGGGCTGGCACTTTGGATCAGACATGACCCCATTGTCCATTTGAAACAGGAGACTGCCTGCTTGTACTTGTACCCACCCACAAAGTGGGAGAACATAGGGCTGGCCAAAGCATCACTGGACAAAAAAAGGTTGGTTTTAGTGCAGTCTGAAAACTCTCAGGGGCTAAGAGACCCTACAGATTGCATCCATTTGGCTTATTCAGTGCCCCTGGGTCTGAACAAATGCTGAACATGTACATTCTCCATCCTATTTTCTACACTAAAAGGGCTGTTTTAACATAAGAGGTAATGACAAGCCCTATGGCACCTCTTTTGTCAAGAGCACCTCCATAGCCTAGTAATTAGGGCAGAGAAAATCACCAACCTCTTTCTCTAAAAAGAGGCAGTATCTTGGTCCTGACCCTCTGACTGTAATACTGAATTGAAGAAGTAGTTGCCTAAGCAAGCCCTGGCTTCTCCTGCGAGTGCAGCCCCGTCTGTTTTAAACATTTATCAGTTCAGCAGCCGAGCAGGCGCACATGGTCTTAGCACTGCTGGCAGACCTCGAGTGGCCTGGGAAAAGTGCGGAAATATTTGGCCTCACAAAACTGCCTGCAAACCACTGGTAATGTACAAATGACTCTCGCTCATCTCTGCTCTCTCTAGCTCTCACCCTTAATAATGCTGTTAAACTTTGCACTTTATGGAACTGCACTTTTGCATGCCATGTAATTAGCATGAGTGTTAACACTGCACTTTTGGGATTCGAATACAAAAGTAATTAAAAGCTCTGCATGCTTTAACTGTCGACGTGGAAACAGTCAACAGTCAACGCTTTGGAGAGAAACCAAGTTCAGCTCCAGCACTTCAGGAAAGTATAACCACTAGATTTTTCTGTGTGCTCACTGAGACATCTGATAACTTGGTTCTATTTTCTGCAGAGTCGGAGAAATGCAAAACCTTCATGTAGACGAGTTTTATTACTGCACGCAAAGCCCATACGAACGGCCACGCAGGATGTCTTCACTCACAGCTGGATATTTTAACCCTGCTCCCTCTTAGCTCATTCGTGTCTCCTGGAGATTCTTTCCATCTGAGCCTTGTCATCCTACGAAGCTTGTTAATTAAAATGCTTTCCTTGGTTTCCCCTTTTTTTCTCCCCACTTTTCTGTTTTCTTCTTTTCCTCACCACAGACCCAACTCTGATTTAATGCTCACCACATGACGCTTTGCCTAAGGCTCGACTCCACTGTGTTGACACATCCCTGTGCATGTCTGCACTTCCTGCCCCCATCGCAAGTTAACTGTGTCTCAATGCTGCTGATCATCATTTTCACAATAATAATAATAGTTTTCGTTACTGATTTACAATCATTTTTGGAATCATTTTTGGACTCTGCGACGGTGGTTTTAATATTTGGACCAAACTTCAATGTACTTTTCCAAGATGTTCCTGCTACGTTCTTCTCTTGTCTGGCTTTGTTTAAGGTGGAACAGAAGACGTTTCTGGAGAAAAAGGCAAATAACCTAGTAGATATTTATTTCCTTGTTGGTTCTCTACTGTAAAAAGTGTCAACAAATTCATAACTTCCTTTATTCTGGAGTGGAAAGGCAAACATCAAGATCGGGGGATGGCCGATATGCCTTTTTCAGAACCGATACTGATACGATTATTAGTAATCAATGACATCAATAAGCAATATCTGGGATTGATACTCATTGACACTAAATTTGACATTTGTAGTGTAAAATTTGCAGGGTTGTAACTCTTACAACTTCCATTAAATAAACACAACATTTATATTAGAACATTAAAAAAATATTTATTATTTATATTATCTAATATTTACTATTTATTAAATACTGCTTTGAGTAGGATTTTGAGTTAAAAAGATGCAAAAACACTGAAAAGCAAGTTTGGCTGAAGTTACTCAACACATTGTTACTAAATAGCACTGAAGGGGGTATATTGGGCCAAATTAAAGAAGTGTGATGACTTTTATTATTGTATTTGTATTAAATATGCACACAGACAATAAAAAATGCTTTTATCAACACGGAAATTTGATAATCAGATATTTATACTAGATAAATGTTCAAGGACACAATTCTCACAGCTTAATTTAAATAAACATTTGAACATTATAAAATGCAGTGCTTTGAGCTTTGCAAAAACACTGAAAAATATGTTTGGTTGGATTTACTGGGCACACTTCTTCCAATCAAATAATTCTATAAATAGCACATCAAAACAGAATAAATAATTGTGATTTCTGTGTTTGCATCAGACATGCACAGTTAATGCAACAAATGCTTTTACCAGCATGGAAATTGAAATCAGTAGCCAGTCCCAATGATAAGATATTTAAATGGTAATATATCAGCTCTGATAATCAGTCAACCCCTACTTTAGATATCACAATTTCTGTAGACTTCTGTTCTTTTTTAATGCACTGGAACAAGACATCATATAGGAACAATAACAATATACACAGCCATGCTAAAAGCAATACTGTGCAAATAGCATCAATTAGCAGCTTTTAAAAGATTATCAGGGTGAAACAATCTTTGTGTTATGACTGTTAAGACTGAACATTATACTTAAAAAACTAGTAAGTGGTATGTAGTGCACATCTAATTGATAGCTATACTGTAACTCGACTGTTTTACTATATATAAGTGCCGACGGGCACTATATTCATTCTGTCTGTCTGACTCTATAGACAGCACAGATGCTGGAGTTTGAATCTCTAAAGAAGCAACAGTGCAACTTGGCATTTGCTGTTAGACTTGTTATTATGGAAATGTGCATTGAAACTATGTATTATAAGGGGTATATTAGGAACAATGAAAGCTAAGATACATCTTTGTTTTACTCTACAGACTTCCGCCATGAGACTATGGCTTTTACTCGCTGTGTCGTTTTTCTGCTGCCTAAGCTACAGTGTTGCCAAAGACCAGAATCGTCCCTTGGCACATGGAAGAAGAAGGAGGGGAAAGAAAATGGTGCGGCAAGCCAAGGTGCCAATAAACAGTGGATCTAACGGAGCATCAGTTTTCATGGAGTCTTATAAAGACGTGCAGGAGCCGAAACCTAACTACAATGTTATTCCAGGTTAGTGCACACTTAGGTCTCAGTTTTAAGAACCTTCTGCCATAATGAAAAATGTCTTTCTTCATGATTTTTGTAAGTTTGTAAGTTCACAAGTTCACTCAGAAGTTCCACTGAGATCAATCATACAGAATTAAATATAAAAGGTTTTGACTACATGTTCTAACTTCTGTAGGTTTAGGCTCAGGTTATGCTTCCCACTGTTAAAGACTTATAGTATTTCCTTAAAGCAAACTTTCTGAAACCATCTATTGGTTTACTTGACCATACTGGCCACTGTGGTATGTCACACTGGCCACATGATTATTGGCTACATGTCTTAGTTGGGCAGCTAGAGTGTGACATTGTAATTCTGGTCAATGCTAACGTACATTTAAGCCACACTTTGAAGTGGCAGGTCTCACAACATATTTGCTAACTTTACAGTATGTAATTTCTCAAGTTAAAGCTCATGAAAAAAGCTGTTTAGGGCCACAAGATGTTGAGTTGAAAGACAGGCTGTGGCATAGTGAGAAAGTTCAGTCTCTGTTTATATGTAGAGGTTGCTACTGCACCTGTAGATCATTTATTTATTATCAACAGATGCTCAAACTCATTGACAAACTATCCAGGGATAATTAACAGTGTTGGTGTTGGGATTAAAACCAGAATTATATTTACTACCAGGGGTATGATTAGGTTTTTGGGTTAAAGTAAAATTTAGGGGTTAAATTTAGGAACAGGGTAGGTCAACTGAAAATTTAGTTGATTCTAATACATGATTAGTTTAATGTAAATAACATTTCAAGTTAAGCATCGACACAGCACTAAAATGGCCTATACAAATTAAGCACAATGAAAAAACTTTGTTGAACAGTGTTATTCTGCACTGTTATTTGTATTCACTTAATCCCCAATTTTTTTTTCAGGGAACACAGGGCAGTGTATATTCGAGGGCATCACTATGTTTGATAAAACTGTGTGGTCACCGAAGCCCTGTGTCACCTGCTTATGCTCAAGTGGTGAAGTGGTGTGTGATGAAAAACGATGCCCTATTCTGCAATGCCCACTAAAATTTAAACCTATTGGGGAGTGTTGCCCAATTTGTATTGAACCAGGTATTTAACATGCATGGTCTATACTCACGTTCAAGTATTCAAAGTGATGAATAAACTGATAATTTCCCAGGATTCATAGTTTCCTGCTATTGAGTGAATTTAGTTTGTATCTTCTACTATCCAGGTTGCATCTCTAAGAGGTTCTGTTTGTTCTGTGCTTTCTTCCTCTTGCACTTCATTAAGGACTTGATATTTCTGAAACCTCTGGTGATTTCCCTCTTCCAAATGATCTAAGTTATGCTACGATTCCACACATGCACACAGAGACTGATGAAATTCTAAGGAGAGAGAAATACAAGGAGGAAGAGGAGCGCCTTCGCAAGAAAGACGTTGAGCGCAAAAGAAGAAAGAAGCAGAAGAAAGAGGCAGAAAAACTGAGGAAACAACGGGAAGAAGAGCGAAGGAAGGAGGAGGAACTGAGGAGGTTGCGGGAGGAAGCAGAAGAGAAGGCTGCAGCTGAGGAAAAAAGGAGGAGGACGGAGGAGCACCGACGGGCTGAGGAAGAGAGGATGAGGAGGATGGAGATGGAGCAGAGAGAGATGCTGAGGGCTTTCGAGGAAGCAGCAGAAAGAGCACAGCGGGAAGTGAGGGAAGAGGATGATGGACAAGGAGAGGAGTTGCCTTGGTTGAGAGGTGATGTTTTTGAAATGCCGGCACAACGGCCAACCCCAGCAAGCATTCCACCACAGTCAGCCCCACCGGAAAACAAGAACAGTAGTGAGGAGGAGGAGGAGGAGGAGGAGGAAGAGGAGGAGGAGGAGGTAGAGAAGGAGGAGGATGAAGAGTCTACAAGGATTAGCTACTCACTCCCTCAAGGCTGCACAATCTCTGATGTCATTGTCTCTTGTGAGAATGCCAAACTTACTAGCATTCCTCCTCTTTCCATCCCTGAGCTCAAGTCTCTCAATCTACAGGGTAAGGGAAGCATTATATCTGAGCACCACACAAATCAAATCATAAAAATGCCCAACAGTAAGGAAAAACATAATATGGAGAAAATGTATATACTATACTAATGAGACTAACACTTGTAGTACTGTTCACAACACAACACATATTGCTATATCCATCAACTTAGATAAACATATATAGAGCTCATTCCAATAGATTTAGTAAAAATGTAAGTTTTATGACAAATGATAACTATTGAAATAAGCAAAATAAGTCATCAAGACAGGATTATGTACATAAGTGTTACGTAGTCTTATGAACAGAGTCATACAGGAGGCAACAAAATGTCTCTAAAGCAAATTTTATATGCTAAAAAAGTCTAAAAATCACACTCTGATCAAAATGGTGCATTTTAATATATACTCTGTAAATATAAACTAGTACTGTTTTCAACTGTGAAAAATCTTTTTGGGCAACCAAAATATAGCACAACCATAGCCTTAGCACAATATAGGATATATCCCTAGTCTTTACAACAATTAAAATCACTTTAAATTAAGTATAATCACCTATATGCATAAAAAATCTATTGACAACTTCAATAGATTACAAATATATTTTCCAGGACCACTAATAAAGGACTTGCCTTAAATATCTTATTTTAAAATGATGGTGATTTGGATAATACATCTAAAGCAATTCACCAACCATTCTTCAGAATAAATGTAATCGTAATGATGCACTTACACAGTTTTACACAAAGACATTTGCTAATGTTTTCTCATTTGGGATTTGTTATTAGGTTATTAAGAGCAGAATCTACACACACTTAACAAACTTATGACTTTGAGTGCTGACTTGTTTGTGCAAAAAAAATTGGAAAATGAGCTTTGTGTCTTACTTTATTTGTATAGGCTGTTATTGCCTCCTATAGATAATCTACATATGTTCACATTATTTACAAAGAAAATGTTGTTAGTCAGTTAATACTTTATGGTGTTAAGGTTAGGGTTAGGGCCAGCATTAGAGTTAGTACCAGATATAGGATTAGGTTTAGGTTTTGGGTTGAGGTTAAGTTTAAGGATTAAGTTTAGAAAGTTAAGTTGACAAACAGGTAATTTTCGGAATATAAACTAAATGCAAGGTCTACAAAGCATCCAAAATGGCCCATCCAATTAAAGTATGACTTAGATTTCTTCAATTCTCTAGTTATAAAATATTATAGAATTTACATTTCAGTAACATTTAAGAACTAATTTAATGATGAACTTTTTGGAGAATAAACTAAATGTATTTATGTCAAAGTGATTTGATGTGCTATTTGTTGTTAACCCTCAGGTAATGAGATCACTAGCATTCCAGGTGGAGCATTTAATGGTGTACCAAACTTGGAATGGATAGATTTGGGAAAGAATAAGCTCTTGTCATCCGGAATCGACCCTCAAGTATTCAAAGTAAGGAGCCTGTTAAAAGTGTATTTGTCAGTCACTAGTGAAAGGAATGTCTGATCATATAACTATTAATTATACAAACAAGTTTTTTTTCATACTTGATTTTTATTTATTTTAGATTAGATTCAACTTTGCCAATGTGGTTGCACACAATTTGACCTCTGAATTTAACCCGTCCGTGCAATGAAACACACACACGTGTAAACACCCTGTGCCACTGCCGGCCTGGGGCTGGGGGGGGGGGGCACAGAGATTCAACCAGCAACTTTCCAGTCACAAGATCAGATCCCAAATTTGCCAAAATCATTACTGTCAGTTACACATTTCTAGACTGATGTACAAATAATTGCTTGTGCATGTCTATCTGTGCCTGTACCTTGCCTTGAGTCAAGCTAATTTAATCATCATTCAGACTAGTTGCCACATACAAACATCAGTACTAAGGCCTCTTACCTCTATGCACAGACACTCAACAGCCATTTTAAGTAAAAACAGAATTACATGGCACACAATCACAAGAAATATTAAAGAAAGTACGCTATTCAGATCTTTCTGTTACTTGCACTCTGTAAAAAATCTCACTTTTCAACAGGTTTCTCAAAATAAAGAAGTTCAAACATCTATAGATATAATTCAGGCATCACTGGTCTTCCAAAATAACAACTAGTGCCAAAAATTCCCAATAGAGTCTATATATTTGGTCATATATGAGGCTCTATGGACTAATTTTTCTCAGTCAACATGGTATGGTACAGTGCGATACATTAAGAAAATCTATGATCAAATATTTCCTTGACATCCTTTTATTTTTACAATAAAGTTAAATGTGCCATACCTGAGCGCATATGCTGAATTTGGTTACACTTCTTGCAGAACCAAGCACACCGAATGGAATACATTGGTGGGGCTAGAAATAATGTGCCAGTGACCGTATCAGTGACAAATCACACAGAATTATCACTTCATCTCTAACCAGAACCCCTTTCTGTGACTCTTCAAATAAAACTGCCAAGCAAAAGGTACATTAGAGCATGAATATCCTACAGTTTACTGTTGACATTAGAATGGAAACTAACACACTTGGCCAAGGTACAGATCAGAGTTTGGAATTCTCCTTATTTATTTATTTTTGTTGTTTGGATTAAATACACAGGATTTAATAACCGGTTACACATCTTCTGGCATAAATGTCGAAAAAAAAGGGGAAGCTCAGGGACCTCCTTCCTAGACAGTTCCTACTACATCAGGGGTTATACAGTAACTTAGACAGGAGACAAAGCCCAATAATTCACACATCTGTTTGACATGAAGTTTAAATGAATGCTAATACTAAACCAAAGGGTAGTGTGTGAGCTTTCAAAAAACGATGTACTGTATAAATATTTAAATTTTTGTTAACAGAACCTTAAATTAACTCGATTATACATGGATGGAAATGTGCTAGAAGAGATTCCTCCTGGGCTTCCACAAACCCTGCAAGAACTGAAGATCAATGAGAACAATTTACAAAAAATTGAAGCACACAGCTTTGAAGGTAAATGGAGGTTATCAGAGATCCTCTCCTGAAGAGCCACAAAACCACATTTAAATTTAAAACAGTTCACTTGTGTTTCAAGAGCTGAATGAGGTTTGTACACAATGAAAAGTAAAAACAAAAGTGGTCTCCTAGCACAAACAGAATTTCCTTTTTCCATTCTTACTGAATTCATATTTGACCCCATCTGGAAAAACCCAGTCAAGTCTTTTTTTTTCCAAATAAGAGTTATATGCATATTTGAAAGGAGTACTGTTAAAGAAACCCTCAGACAAAATCTCAGCCGATTAGCTCTTTCACTTTCTGAGATATAGCATTCTGAGACATAGCACACTGAAGCTCTACTCAGTTTATTTGTGTCACAAGACATGAATACACCAGAAACACTTAAAAACTAATCAAAATAAATCCAAATATAGCAGAAATTAATACTAAAAGATAACACTGGTAAAAATCGCTCTGTTTACATCAGCTGAAGACATCTGAGCTGCTCATGTTTGGTGGATGAATACATGAGCTCAAACACATTTCACCTGTGAAGAGAAGTAGTTCAGGACCCGAATAACACCCAAACAAGCTTGTGTACCTCCACGGTAGAAGTAGTTCTACATCAGGATTAGAGGGGTCATGGAAACCAGTTTTTCAGGTAAAATCTGCAAATTCGCTGAATGACTTGCTGCACAAGAAGTCAACTTTTTTGGTGAGTTTAAGTTTTGTTTTTGATACAAACTCATACTACGATAGATATTTCAGACTTTAATCTTTCATTTACAGCAATAAAGCCAAGCGGCTAATTTTTGTGGCTAATTTGAGTGATAGCCTGAACAACACTAAATCTCAATAAGTTACCCAGCGACTTTGGCCGGGTTTTCCTAGATGGGGTCACTTATAGTGTACTAGTGTTTTGCAACAATTGCAACAAGTTCCAACAATAGTGCTTTTAAAAAATACTGGTGCAATTTTTGCCAGGTTTGAGCAGTCTGGTTATCTTGGAAATGGAAGGAAATTTACTCAGTGAAGGAAATGTAAATCCTAAAGCTTTCACACCAATGAAAGAACTCACTTATCTTCGGTTGGGGAGAAACCATTTCCGCACCATCCCTCAAGGCCTAACACCATCTCTACAGGTATTTTTGCCAGCAGGGCACATTACCTACAATGAGTCAACAATGTCTTAAAATAAAATGTATTTCTGATTAAAATAGGGCACTGTAATATATACTCTGTACACTACTATAGATTTTACCTCTGAGAAATCATTAGAAACAAATGCAACATTTTATGGTTTATTGCAATCAGAACCTTTCCACAGTTCTCAATATATCCCTAGTCTTAACAATCATCAAATACATTTAACTTGTCTTGTAAGGTACTTGAGTTCAGGGTTATTTTTCAACAAAATATATATTTTATAATTAATTCCACATTCCTTTTTTAGGAGCTGCACCTTGAAAATAATTTAATTGAGGAAATTTCAGAGGGAGCATTCAACCAAAGCACAAACCTCAATGTTATTGTGCTTCGACACAACAAAATAGATGAAACACGGATTGCACCATTAGCCTGGATCAATCATAGGTAGGTATGTGCTACTTATGGATAACAGTGCTTGAAAGTTTGTGACCCCTTTAGAATCTTTATATTTCTGATCAAATATGATCTAAAACATAATCAGGTCATCACACAAGTCCTAAAAGTGAATAAAGAGAACCCAATTAAGGAAATGAGACAAAACATTTTATTTATTTAGGAAAATTATCAAATATTACATATCTGTGAGTGACAAAAATATGTGAAACTCTAGGATTAGCAATCAATTTGGAGGTGAAATTAATATCAGGTGATTTCAATTTTGGGATGGCAGTCAGGTGTGAGTAGGAGCCCTGTTGTACTCAAGTTTGATTTTCACATGGTTGTGGAAGTGTATCATGACACAAACAAATGAGATTTCTGAGGACCTCTGAAAAAGGTTGTTGATGCTCATCAGGCTGGAAAAGGTTACAAACCATCTCTAGTCTGAACTCCACCAATCCACAGTCAGACAGATTGTGTACAAATGGAGGAAATTCAAGAGCATTGTTATCCTCCCCAGATGTGGTTAACAAAAAAAAAATCACTCTAAAAGCAAGGTATGTGATAGTCTGCAAGGTCAACAAGGAACTCAAGGCAACTTCTAAGCACACAAAGGTCTCTTTCACATTGGTTAATATTGAAGTTCATGACTCCACCATCAGGAGAACACTGAACAACAGTGGAATACATGGCAGGGTTGCAAGAAGAAAGCCTCTGCTCTTCATCAACATTTCCAGCTCATGTGTACATAATTGGAAAACTTTTGTGTATGGCCAACACCAAATTAGCACTGTTTGGTTTAAATGAGAAGTGTTATGTATGGAGAAAGGAAAACATGGCATTTTAGTACAAAAACCTTAGCTGATCTGTGAAACATGGTGATGGTAGTATGGGCCATCTGGGCCATACAGCCAGACAACTGCTCTGAGCACACATGTCCAAAGAATGACGATAAAAAGTTCTGACAGTAATCCAATGGAAATGTGGAAATACCAGACTGAGCAGTTTGCATGAAGAAACCCATCAACACCCCAGAGCTGAAGTTTTTCTGTATGAAGGAATGGGCTAAAAATCCATGTTTAGGTACTGTTTTTGTGACATACGCAGGTCACACCAGACACTGAAAACAAAAACATCCTTTTGCTCAAAAAATAAATGAGCAAATATAATACTCATGTCTTAATTATTTAAATAGGTTCTCCTAATCTAATTTCAGGACACCTAGAAAAATCAGATTTTTTCTGTCATATTCATGCAGAAATTCAGGAAACCCTAAAGAGTTCACACACTTTCAAGCATCACACTAATAGCACACACCACACAATTTAGGAATTATTATTATTATTATTATTATTATTATTATTATTATTAATGATAATTCTACTTCAAGGTTCTAAATCATTGTAACTATGTGAATAGTGATTCTCCAGAATTTCATGTTTTGTGTGTATTGTAGTTTCCTTAACCATCTCGAGACAGCGTACATGTCTGCGGGAACAAAACCAAAATTCCACATAAACACTTATATAACTCTGCAAGGGTTAATGGCTTTTACATCCATCAAAATCACACAACAAATCCAAAATACAAAAAAATCAAATACACATATTTCTAGTTTTCCACATGATCTATGAACAATGTTTGCTATACAAAATAATAATCTTCTTTTCATTTTCCTAATAGGAACCTGGAATCCATAGATATATCCTACAACAAGCTTCATTTGGTCCCATCGTTCCTGCCAAAGGCACTGGTTCACCTGGTATTGGTTGGCAATCGGATTGAGCGTATTCCAGGATATGTGTTTGCTCATATGGCGCCTGGTCTTGAGTATCTATACCTTTCCTTCAACAAGCTGGATGGTGAGGGAGTGGAACCAGAGTCTTTCTTTGGCACATTCAACTCTATGACAGAGCTCTGTCTAGACCACAACCAACTGACAAGCGTTCCAAGTGGGGTCAATGAGATGACATCATTACATTTCCTTAGACTTAACAACAACAACATAAGGTATGGTTCCTGTTGGTCATTTCTTTTTAATACCAAAGCATGCCAGTGTTGTAGATAATTTTTAGCCAACAACAATTCCAATTCCAAACCTAAGTTTATGAGAAAGTATTTTCCTGATTTTTAAAAAAAATCAATCACATATAGTAATAGTAGGTGCTTACAACAGTAATCTTACTCTTACTCAAACAGTAACTCTTACTCAACAAAAAATACTCTACTGAGAGACTTTTGAATGTTTTATTCAACAGGCACATTGGTGAGGACAATATCTGCGACCCCTTGAATGATGAAGATTCACACATTGTAGCCCTGCGCCTTGAGAACAACTTCATTGACTCACGGAAAATTCCACCAACTGCCTTTTCTTGTGTTAGGTCCTACTCCAGTGTTGTTTTAAAGCCTCAAAGGGTTAAATAACCAACTAAATGTTCAATTGAATCTCAAGTCAAGTTCTTCCAAATGATTTAAAATGTATAAATGTTTCACATTGAGTTCACTGCTAAATGTAATCGTATTGTTGCAAATAAGGCTTTATTCATTCGGTAGGATTTACTGGTAGGTGGAACATGTTAGCAGACGCCTGTGGTTGTTGGCATCTATTTAAACAGTCATTCTAAGTGTCTTAAGGGAACATGTTAAACTTTCCAAGATACCAATCAGGGGAAAAACACAATTAGGAAATGTTTCTGTAAACAGCAGTATTCTATGTCACGTTAAATTTGTAATTTTACTTAAGAGGCTTCTGAGCTGTAATATGTTTAAAGTTACAGCTTTACAAAACCAAACTAGCATGAATGTTTTACATAACTGCACACTTCCATTAAGAAACAGTTGAAATATGGTTACTACTGAATTCAAAGGATGTACTGATATGTTGATATATTTTCACAGTATTCAGAAAATAGCAGCTCCACATTACACAAGTACCTTTTTATCAACAAAGTAAAATAAGTCACTGACTATCACTGAATTTTCTTTTTACCACTACACTTGGCTGGCTCAGATTAAAGTGGATTATTGGTATTTAATATGGTATTTAATAAAACGCAGAAGACTATCTTTTATGCTTTTATCACTTTTATACAGACATAAAGCTAGTGTCTTGCCTAGACATGCATACATCATTTTTGATGTCGTATGAATGTCCAGGGTCACATGGGAAATATTGTATGAAATGTCAATGTGCTGTGATCAGAAGATGTAATTATGGAAAAGCCCTAAAAATGTATCTTTTGAAATGCAAATATGCTCTCTGGCCTCATTTCTTCAAGTTTAATAAGCTCTTATGGTTTATGTATGTACTTTCTTCCTGTTTATTTCAATGCAATTTTTAAAAACCTCACAATAATGCAGAACCATCAGAGATTTTTTAAATTATTATTTTATTTCTAGTATTTGCCCATTTTCTCCCATCACAGAGTAGTAGTAGCCAATTAACCCATCCCATCACGTAGTGTTACATCACATTTGAATGTTGTGTCTGTGAGGTAATAAAGCAAATGATGTTCACAGATTTTAACAATCTGCAAAATATACTGTAAGCTGATCCACCAAGTCAAAATAAAGATAACTACTAAACAAAATTAATTAGCTTAAACCTGGGCTGCAATTCCAAATTGTAGCATGGAGCAAATAAGACAAATTCAATACTAAAGGTCAATAGATTATCTAGGTGACAATGGTTGTTCAACAAAAAACTGGGATTGACAAATGTCCAAATGTTGAGGGTTTCATAGTCTGAAGCCAGGCTTATAGTTTGGGGAACAGCGAGTTGCTGTTTACATTTATAAGTGAGCACTGTTTAAGTTCAATTAGCTTTTTTACGTTTCTGTAATGTTGAGCATAACTTTAGATGACAATGTTAAATCACTTGTCCTGTAGCACCATCTGCTTCTTTTGGACTATCAACACACAGGAATAGATTTTTTTAAAGATAGACCATAAGATTTGAGAGTGGACTATAAATTAGCCTCAAAACGGGCATTTATGTAAGTAACAAGTTTAATTTAACAAGTGCCATAAAATATATAGCACAGTACTTATAATATCCATGAAATGTGTGATGTTTGCAATGCTGAAAATTTTTTATTTTTCTGATATTTAGGCTTTTAGAAATAATAAGGAAAGGCAAATTGTGAAAGTGGGAAGGATGAAATGTTTAGAGCTGATAACCGATGGACATTAGATTACACATTTCCTACAAGTGGTGTCTTTGCATTAGCAACTTGTGAGCTTAATCAGTAATTATTACCAGCTGTAACATCTATACATTAAGCGGTACAGAATGTAATGTCTTGAGAACTGTAACCATTTAGGAAAATGTGATGTCTCTTGAGGCTGGGGGAAAATGCACTAAAACTTTAATAGAGGAGGACTTCCATCATATACAAGAGCCTAGCCAAACCTACACATATTTGGCACTAGTCAGCATGCCATAAATACAGCCCTAAGTAAATTTGTGCTGTTGCAAGCACATTGTCATGTATGCCCTGGAAAACAGTTACACAACATTAAGAAACACACAAGACTTTAGGTATTCTGGACACCAACATACATTCTATCTACCATTTCAAAACAGAATACTGTTTACCTGAGTACTTGGGTTGAAAAAGGTCATTTTGATCTCTCTGAACATATTTTTTTAAATAAATAATAGATAAACTATAAAGGATAATATGCACAAAATTTCAGGGATTAAGTTTCATGGACACTGTATAGAAATTAAGGAGTAGTGAAATGATTTCACAGTAATGTACAAATATAAAAAGGAAAAAGAAATCAATAAGTACTGCAATATGAATGGATGTCTCCTAAAAAAAACAGCATGGGCAAAAAAAAACACTTAAAAGACACCCTCACAAATTATGCAATATTATGTTTCCTCAAGCTCCAAAATATTCCAGTACATGTGAAATATAAAATGGCAAGAAGCCATCCAGTCACAGTGTAAAGCAGCATGAGCACCTACCCAAAGAACCTTTATAAGGACTGGCCATTGAACATATAAGCTTACAATTTTGGCCAGGATTCAAGTAGTGATGAGAAACATATGACCGGTAACAATGTGTGTTCAGAAGTAGTTAAGAATTCAGTGAAGCTGTGATTGGTGTGAGGTCTTTATTTCACACATAGCTCCTCATACTGACTGCATCCTTTCTATTCAAGGATTTCACTCTTTGAAGAGCATTCCCTTTGCAACCTTCGTGAAATTTTGTGCAATAATTTAGGATCTGCAGTTCAGCGTAGCGTGACAGTTGTATTCATGTCACCACTGGAGGCTTTCTGGAGCTGAACAAGGATTACACAGACTTCTGAGGTATGGCATCTTTTACAGAGTACATTTATCCAATGAATTAAAGTGTTTACTGCATTTTTATAACTGAACATTTTGAAACAAGGCTGAAACTTATAGTGCTTAAGAACTGCTTTAGATTTCATTTCTGAATTTTGTATTGATATTTTTCTTTAATTTCTATATACTACACTTCTGGGCATATTGAAAAAGGGACAAGCATAACAAGCAATGTTTCATCATTGTGTACACTTTGTACACAGAATTGATGCTCACTAACATTTTTACAAATAATCTGCTGAGACTTATGCGTAACTCCATACAACTCTGATGAATGACTTTTTTGAGAGTAAAAGTGCTGATGTTACTGGAAATTTGAGGAAATTAAAATGGCTGTGTATTTTTTCATAATACTGATGTGTTCCTGTTTCCCTTAATAAAGTGTACCACACTTTAATAAGCTGTCAGGGATAATTGGTCTAACTAACAACACATGGGCAAACATTGAATCATATCCAAAGCAGAGTTGGAGCAGAGAACATATGTAAAACATAATTTCCTTGATTTAAACCAACTTTTTATGAAAGTATCATTTGTTTTTTTATATCAAACATACTTTCTCTATCGTCATACCCATTTTTTATCTAATTTTTTTGCACCTAGTGTAAAGAGTGTATAAATAGCAATTTGGGTTATTTTTAAGCTTGCATGACTGTCACTGTCTATTAAAATGTATTAAACATGCTCTAACAGAATTAGCCTAGATTAAGCTAGTAGACAATGTTTAGATTTGAAGATCTGTGTGCGAAGGTAGAATCTGTTGACCAAACCCTACTGCCAAATAAAATTGACTTTGTGTGAGTTATAAAGGTTTCTGATAAACTCAATATATTTCTGAACTGTGGGAGAATGTAGCTATGATTAGGCAGGGAGCACACCTTTAACACACTGACTCAACTGTATCTTCTAAGAGTGACCCAAACTTAAATTATATGACTGTATTAAAATTAAAGACAACAGGAATAATTAAACAAGGGGACACAATTTTAAAACAGCAAATCTAAAAGAATGCACAATAAACTAAATATTTTCACCAATTTTGGATCAAAATCAACTAGAATTTTGAATTAAAGACCACTCACAGTAATTCCTAACAAGACTAAAGTAAAGGCAACTTATAGATCAATTAAGATTTCAAGCAGGGTTAAGACAGTGTGAATCTTTGGACATTTACAAATAGTGTGACATTTTAAAAACTGAAGAATTACATAGTTAAACTATTCCTAATGAAGCAAAATTTCACAGTAGCAAAGACTGGGGATAGAAGAGCAAATTAGGGTAATAATCCAAGATTCTGGTTCATGTAACTGTTGCATTATTTCAATATTCAGCAGGGCTGAAGCAATATGGAGAAATTCTACTACCTGAGGTTTCACGTAGACCTGCAATATGTAAATTACCTTACAATCATTGTGATTATTTTTGCACAACATGCATCACGGTATGCTGAAAATCAACAGAAAAATCTATAGACAAAAATGAAGCATGTTTGTTGCAGGATCTTGAAGAGAGATTCTAGCTGCCCACAATTTTTTCAGTAACTAGTGGATATGAATGTCTTGCTCTTCAACAGCCTATTGCAGGATTTTTTCCCTGTCACGTCATCTAATTTAAAAACCTCAAGCAACTGTAACCAATGCCTAAGCTAGCCAACCTCATCAGAGGAAAGCCACAACCCAGAAATGCAGATCATCAGCCATTCAGCTTTAGTTTCACACCCACTTAAGGTAGGATTACACCATCATGCTTACACAACTTTTAAGGAACAGTTTACAGCTATGCCAAAGCATATGAATGTTTACTATTTAACTTTATTTTTCATTCATTTTCTAAGTTAGTGCTGAAAAATAATATATATTGAGGGAAAGCAAATTTACAATAACATTTATACAAAATCAGCAAATGATTGGGAAAAAGATGTTTAGTGAAAGTAGAATAACAACAAGGCTTATATGTCAGGTATATGCCATGTAGTTAATGGGTTACAGCAGTGTTAGTAAGGTCCCTCTTGCACCCTAGTATGTGTAAATGATAACATAACTTTAGCTAGATGTGAATTAATACTAGTAACATGACAAGAACATAATGGACTTAAAATCTTTACAGCACATAAAACCAATAATCTGTGAAATAAGTCACTGTTTTTGCTGGTCAAACACTCATTTATCATAGACATCACACTGTTAATCGTCAAAATACATTACTGCAGACATAACTTTGAGATGTAATTTTGGATAAATCCAAATGTACAGGTCAAACAATAATCAGAATAAGTATGTCATAAGAAAATATTTTGTGTTTTATTATGTACATGATTATGTTGGCTGTAAGAGAGTTCCACCAAGTATCAAACTTTTTATAGTTTCAATAATCAGTTTAGTCATTGATTCTATACTTTAACTTTTAATACTTAAAAAAAATACTTATTTAAAGCTGGATAAATTATGTGTGTGTTCTATCAATTCAACATTAAGAATTACAGATATTAATTCAGCATTAATTTGGCATTCATTTATATTTACATTGAATTTACATTTATAGATGCTCTGATCCAGAGTGACCTACAATCAGGGGCGGATTTAGAAGTTCTGGGGCCCCAAGCAATATCATGTCTGGGGGCCCTGATCAAACAGATTCTTTTTTATAGTTATGGTGCAGTACAGGCTTAAACATAAATTATTATTATTGATTATTAATAAATATGAATTCATATACATACATTACTTAAACATTATTATTCATAATATTTTATTAGGAATTACTAGTTAATATCAATAATATACTAATAATAACTATAAAAACATTATTATTAAAATAATAATATTAATCATTAATTAAATATTAATTATTAAATATTAATAAACTGTTAAAATTGTGTAATATAAAATTATCACCCAATTCTGTGTTACAATACTATTCAACTTATCAATAATTAACTTCACTCCAATTCATTAACACCAATGTTTGGACTGTATGGTGAATAGACCTCATTTACACATAATTGTACCTAATTTTTGAGTAAAAATAAGCAGAAATTCTGAATTATTTTGATAATAGTTACACTTAGAGGCTCTTAGAATGAGAGAATGAGAGAATGAGAGAATGAGAATCCACGGCCCTGATAAGGATTAAGCAGGTGTGATAATGGTTGGATGGATGTTTGAAAGTCCAGACGCTCTGACGGAGTGACCGCCAATCACACGTTAGCAAGAACACAGGCATAAGCTTGTGAGCGGTCTAAAGAGAAACAGACTTCCGACTGCGTGGCTGTTTGTGCTGGGTCCTAGTGCTCAACCTGACTAGCGTAACACTGTTTTTGGATGGAAAAATTAGCAGAGAACCAAAACAATCTTTTTTTGCCAACCTCTTTTGGCCAGCAGGGGGCCCCCTGATCTCTGGGGCCCCAAGCAATTGCGTGATTTGCATGTTGGTTAAATCCGCCCCTGCCTACAATTTATAATGTTACATTGTAGGCGATGTTGCATTAGAAGTCTTGCCCAAGGTCTTTTATTGGTATAGTTTGGTGAACTTCCAATCGACTTGCTGGTAAAGTTGTTCACAAGAAAAGAATGACTCCCCCTCCCTTGTTATTAAAGATTTATACACGTATGGTAGCCAGAGTTAAACACCGCAAACTTTTAACATCATTTTGGTCAGATTATACAAGTTTTGTTTCTGTGGCTTTCTGTTTTGTGTATGCATCTCTTCATTCAAAAACATATAAGCCAATGTTCGTTTGGGTGATATAACCGCCCAGGGACACTGCAAAGATTCAAACAGAGTGAGCTTGCCAATAAAGTCTATCATTAGTATATAAGAGTGATGTAAACATACCCAAGACTCACTGGAGAACAGCTGTGCACTTTTCAATTATGTGATCAACGATGCCAGTTCAAATTTAAATTTCTCATTTGTCAGCAGACATAAGGTGTTGAAGGTGAAAAATTACTTTAATAGCTTGCACAGTCAATAAAGCAAATAATAATAAAATCCCAGTCTGTAGTTAACTGAAGAACCTGCATTAATATGTACCATATTTCCATTTCCAGGTCTCATCAGCCTAACCAGACAGTAACAATCCAGATATAACCTTCACAATGAGAGTTCTTCTGCTCTTCACCCTGCTGCTGCTGTGCCAAGCAAAACCATACAAGCCAATCAAGATCATGGAGTTGATGAAGATTCACGACATCATGCAACACGATGACAGGGATGATGATGATGATGACCATGATGACGACGATGATGATTATGATGATTTTGATAACAACTTCATATCAGACTGCCCCTTTGCCTGCCAGTGCTCTCGAAGAGTAGTTCAATGTTCAGATCTAGGTATCTTATTGAGAAGTACTACCTCTGAACAATTGAGTGTAAACATGAGAGACTTTCAAACTATCTGCCATCCAAAAGTTTTCTTCTTAATAATATTGCTTTTGCTTTGCTTCAAAACAGGTTTGACATCAGTGCCACGTGACATTCCAGCAGACACAGTAATGATTGATCTCCAAAACAATGATATCACTGAAATCAAGGCGGATGACTTCAAAGGACTGAATAATCTATATGTAAGCTGTATAAATAATTCCCAAACACAGCTGCAGCTTGTACTGAATATGAAAGAAGGCAACACTTTGCTTTACTCAAGCCAGTTTTGCTAATTATTTGGCAAAAAATTAGACTCAAACAAGGACAAAAGCATCTAAGAATTTTTACATAATTACAGGGGGGAAATGTGGTAATATATTTGCTTGACTTAGCAGTTTGAGTCTTTCCACTGATGAACGGACACACATGGCAAGTATGTTCCTCAAAATAAATATTTCCTAAAGGCCGATGTCATTTACATTACCAGTCAAAAGTATATATATACATATATATATATATATTTTTTTTTTCTTTTGAAAGTTTTAGAGCGTTTATAGTACGTGCCTAGTTGGTCAGGGATTCATCCTATAGCAAGATAATGACCCAAGCTATGTCAGAACTACCTCAGGCAAGTCCAGACTTAAACCCCATCCAGCTGATTTGGGATGAAGTGAAAGCAAAGCTAACTACAAGTGCTAACATTTATGTGATGTTCTGCAGCAGATTTGTGAAGAACTGTCTGAAGAATGTTTGATGTCTATTGTAGAAAGAATGTCAGGAGAGTGTTCAGCTGTTATATCTGACAAAGGTGCCACTTTGTGTCCAAAGTTTAAAAACATTTTGGTCTATAAATAGATTCCATGATATCTTTTTTTAACTCCTATGCTTTGATTTCAGAGTGCAATGAGACATTAAACTCAATCATTTTCAATAGAAAACTGGAAAAATCGGACTGTTCTAAAAACTTTCACCAGTAGCACATTTGCCACCACCATGTATACACCAGGGAATATCAAAATACCAGACTTTCCACATTTGATTAAGTAGGGGGAAAAACAAACATCTTATCTATGATGTTATCAGTCTAATAAATCATATACATATATGAAACCCTGTACAAACTGTGCAGTATAACTGCACTTCTAAAAGCTTTCTGTGTTTGCTATATTTCTATATTACAGGCTCTATTTCTGGTCAACAACCGGATATCAAAGATTCATCCAAAGGCTTTCCAAAACATGGAGAAACTCCAGATTCTCTACTTGTCATATAACCTTCTGACACAAGTACCTGAAAATCTGCCAAAGAACATTCTGGAGCTAAGGATACATGACAATAAGATAAGCAGAATCCAAAAGGGGGCATTTAAAGGAATGCAGTCACTGCATGTTCTAGGTATGGCTTTCAAAATATGACTGAACAATTCTGACAGCTGATTTGACTTATTATTGAATA
>BRDA01012421.1:139512-156389 GCA_036984385.1 Crenuchus spilurus | reverse complement strand
TTGGCGCGTTTTTTTGTGTAAAAAAAAAAAAAAAAAGGTCGGGTGCTTTTTAGAGGGTCGGGCGGGGATGATCACCAATTCTTTTTTTTTTACTTATATTTTTTACTTAAATATTTTTTTTTACAAAATATTTGAAATGAAGAAAAGTCTATTCCCTTTCACCTTTTGAGATTTTTGTTTTCTGTCTCATGTGTGTTTCTTCTTATTCATGAGCAAGTTGATGGAACAATGGGTTTACATGTTCAGATCTATCTCGAGTAGTAGCTATTAATTGTCTGGAGTTTTAATCTGGCTGAACTTAGGTCAACTGTGGCCTTAGTAACAACATGAAAATCAAACTGGACCGTTTATATGATCAAGTCTTACACCAAGAGTCGATATCTTGACAATATACAGCCAGTGATAAGCTAAAGTTTATAATGATTATGGTTGACAAACAAAAAAAATATGTATGCTTTGCAGTATTTCGACAAAGTCAAGCAATTTATGTGGAACTAAAGAGATGGTGGTGATGATCCTAACGACTGGTGGACCAGCAACAATTAAATAAGAGATATAATTTCCCTCAGTGAAAATTTAACTTGCATTCCTCAGCAAGAAAAATACAATTAAGAACTATAAACAAACAAGTTTCACTACATTGTTCAATTTCCCACATCTCACACATGCCACAACTTAATGTAGTTTCGTCAGAATCAAAATAAGGTCTGCAAAATCTGTTAAATCACCTAAATCTGAGTTTTTAAAATGACAATAGAAAGCAAAAAGACAACCAGCTAAGTGACATGTGGATTGGGCCCAGAGTGGCTCAACGGGCTGACACTATGACCAGAGGATTGTGAGTTTAATCCCAATCATGTGGTTTACCATTAATAGCTGGGGCCAGAGAAAGTTGTGCTATCTCCCCATCACTTCCACAATATAATGTCCACTGCCTCAGGCGTCTGCTGATTGGTCCGTTGGAGCTGGGGATCCTGCACTTTCCTCCAAGCACGGCTCACCAGTGACGGTGTATTAGTGGTATTTGGAAAAGAGGCAGCAGCTGCATCACGCATCAGGGCAGGGTTCTGCTTTTCTTAACCCTCAGGAACACTGCAAAGTGGTGGAGAGAGCCACTAGCCAATGGGATGGCTTAATTGGCCACTACTCCATTGGGACAGGAAAAATTTGCAAATACTAGATATAATTAAAAAAATAAAGTTACATCTGGATTCATTAATGTTATTAATGTGCAGACGTTATTTCAGAATACAAATGCAACACTGACGTTGACTCTCAGTGTTGTCAGTGAAGAATAAATAGGCATAGGAGCATCAAAACTAAATGAGTGAAGAGTCATCTGACAATGCCAGGATCCTTTTGTAACATGAAGGTGGAAGGATCAGAATTTGACACTAATAACATGAGGCCATGGAGTCATCCTGTTTAATGTTAACTGTATCTGTGTGATGTTGTGACAAATGCTTTTTGGCACACATTAAGTCCTCTGCTACCCACCGAAGATCAACAGCACATCTGCACATGGATGTTAATCAAGTTCAGATGAGTTAACCACAATAGGTATTGTTAGCAAGTCATGGCTTTGACTGGAAACTCTGGGTAACTCCGTTAATTGCAACATGCAGTTTACTGGGTAACTCCTTTAAGTGAAACAATGTTTTGGACCAAAACCTAATGCTGAAATGTTTATAGTCTCAGAGGTGTCTCACACCTTGCCTGATTGCAAAACAGCACCACACACAGAGCTATTTACCAACAATATAACTACACTTTAGGGATTTCAACTGTGATTGACCCACACAGAACACTGTTTTATGAACTGTTAGTGTAAATGAGCGTAACAAAGAGCAAAAAACATGCAATAACCAGGGGCTGCATCCACAAAAGCTCTCCTAAGAAAAAAAGTTGAAGGACCTTAAATCAAGAAGTTCTTAAAAATTGTCTTAAATGAAATTCTTGAAATTTTTTGGTAAGTTTTCTTTCAATCATATACAGTCATGGCAGAAAGTGTTTTCATGGCAGAATTTTTTCCAGAAAATGAAGTATTTCTCCCAGAAAATTACACGTTTTGTTATACACATGTTTATTTCCTTTGTGTATATTGGAACAACACAAAAAACAGAGGAAAAAAAGGCAAATTTCACATAATTTCACACAAAACTCTTAAAATGGACCGGACAAAATTATTGGCACCCTCAACTTAATATTTGGTTGCACACCCTTTGGAAAAAATAACTGAAATCAATCGCTTCCTATAACCATCAACAAACTTCTTACACCTCTCAAATGAAATTTTGGACCACTCTTCTTTTGCAAACTGCTCCAAGTCTCTCATATTTGAAGGGTGCTTTCTCCCAACAGCAATTTTAAGATCTCTCCACAGGTATTCAATGGGATTTAGATCCGGACTCATTGCTGGCCACTTTAGAACTCTCCAGCGCTTTGTTTCCATCCATATCTGGGTGCTTTTTGAAGTATGTTTGGGGTCATTGTCCTGCTGGAAGACCCATGACCTAGGACGCAAACCCAGCTTTCTAACACTGGGCCCTACATTGCGACCCGAAATCCTTTGGTAATCTTCAGATTTCATGATGCCTTGCACACAGTCAAGGCACCCAGTTCCAGAGGCAGCAAAACAACCCCAAAACATATTTGAACCTCCACCATATTTGACTGTAGGTATTGTGTTCTTTTCTTTGTAGGCCTCATTCCATTTTCGGT
Organism: Crenuchus spilurus; assembly: GCA_036984385.1. Classification (NCBI taxonomy): domain Eukaryota; kingdom Metazoa; phylum Chordata; class Actinopteri; order Characiformes; family Crenuchidae; genus Crenuchus; species Crenuchus spilurus. The sequence goes on along the minus strand of BRDA01012421.1, from coordinate 153,668 downwards.
AAACAGTACAATGATGTGCTTTACAAAAAAGCTCAATCTTGGTCTCATCTGTCCACAAGATGTTTTCACAGAAGGATTTTGGCTTACTTACATTTTGGCAAACTGCAGTCTAGCTTTTTTATGTCTCTGTGTCAGCAGTGGGGTCCGCCTGGGTCTCCTGCCATAGAGTTTAATTTCATCCAAATGTCGACGGATAGTTCGAGCTGACACTGATGCACCCTGGGCCTCCAAGTTTCTTTGGAACTTGATTGGGGCTGCTTATCCACCATCCGGACTATCCGGACTATGCAACCTTTTTTTTCTCCTCCGTCCACGTCCAGGGCGATTAGCTACAGTGCCATGGGTTGTAAACTTCTTGATTATGTTGCGCACCGTGGACAAAGGGACAACAAGATCTCTGGAGATGGACTTGTAACCTTGAGATTGTTGATATTTTTCCACAATTTTGGTTCTCAAGTCCTCAGACAGTTCTCTTCTCCTCTTTCTGTTCTCCATGCTTAGTGTGGCACACACAGACACACAATGCAAAGATTGAGTCAACTTCTCTCCTTTTTATCTGGTTTCAGGTGTGATTTTTAAATTGCCCACACCTGTTACTTATCACAGGTGAGTTTGAATGAGCATCACATGCTTGAAACAAAGTTCTTTACCCTCAATTTTGAAAAGGTGCCAATAATTTTGGAGCCAAGGTGCCAAGGTCCACTTTTGGAGTTTTGTGTGAAATTATGTCAAATTTGCCTTTTTGTCCTCTGTTTTTGTGTTGTTCCAATACACACAAAGGCAATAAACATATGTATAACAAAACGTGTAATTGCAATAATTTTCTGGGAGAAATACTTCATTTTCCGGAAAAAATTCAGAGGTGCCAACACTTTCGGCCATGACTGTATCAAAACAATCTGAATATTGTGAAAAAACTCATATTTCATAATCATGTCACATATTTCATAATCATTAAATATAGAGCAACATACTTCAATCCTTTTTTGGTTTTAATGTTGAGCAGTATGGCTTATAGCTCTTGAGTTTGCTGGTCTATCAAGCACAGTGTTATCATGGTCAACAGACCTGATTCGAAAAGGAAATCAGTTTGTCAACAGATGGAATCGTGAAGTGCTCTAAAATCTCCTGATAGATTAGAGTGGCCTGATATTAGGAATGCAGACATTATAGATCAAGAAATACACATTATTTATACTGTTTTGAAAAGTCATTTATTCAAACTAGAGATTAAATATTCTAGTAATTTTGAGTTATTAGCTCTACTGATCAGTAGTAAAACAAAAACAATGGCTTGAATTTTTGTTGTGTATGACTGTAGAATATTTATAATGTGGTCTATCAATATCATGTTGCATCTTACAGTTTTACATAAATCAAATCATCATAAAAGAATCAATAAGACTCTAGACTAATGTCATCCTGAGGGCAATACAAATAGTCTACGGTTAATGGAATAATTTACCCCAGAATCATATTTACCCATTTTCCACTTACCTCAGACATAGTCAATCAGCCAAGACATGCTTGGAGTCCAAATTTTGTTACTTTAGTTTAGAAATTGAGCTGCAAAGACATAGTTGCTAACAAACACCCAATAGTCACCTAAACTGCACACCAAAACTTCTTTCAACACACTCAAACTGCATTCAGATGTGGTTTAGAACACAGTGTGTGAATTAAGACAAGGTATTTTGACTGAAACAACTAGGTTATTTAGGTGACTACTGATGTGAAAATGTAACCTACCTCGACACAAAAGGCCACAGGTCTTCAAATTCTGTGCCATCCACTATAATGTTGAGGTCCGTTATTTGTCTAAGGAAAGCATCATTATCCTGAACAAAGAAATATAGGGTTCATTAGAGACATATGCAACAAGTCTACATTTAGAACAAGACAGAAACAGGGCCCTGAGATGCTGACACTATGACCAGAAAACAAAAATTGACCGATTGACACCCTGTCCTGGGTATAACTAAAATAGTTGAATACCCTACCCAGTGAAGGAATAGGAGTACTCATCACACCCTTGACCTGGTTTAAGCTGTGAAGACAACGGAAGTATGGATGGATAACGTAATGTAAAAATCACCCTACACTATGGCAATCAGACACCAATACAGGTAGATACAGAGTGGCCATTAGAGGACTCTCTAGAAGAAGAAAAATCCTCACTGTACAAGCTAAAAATACACCATTAAATTCACAGCTGTAATTTCAATATGGAGTCAGTAAGAATAATTTAGCCATTTTCTGGGAAATAGTATATTTGAACTACACGTTCCTTTCAAAGGAGAACTCCATTCAGAATGCTGAGCAGTCCAGAACTAGGAAAATCAACCTGGAATGTGTAGTTTAAACATAAAGCTAATGCGGTCTAATGCAATTGCATTGTTTACACACCAAGAGCCACAATCAGTTTAACCCACAACTGAATGTCATAGGTCATCCTTCCATATGCTACACTATCCTTAGCCTCTGTAGTAGCCTTACTGATATTTCCTTTATGCATTGTAAAGTTTATTTTTGCATAAATCTTTATTTACTTGGTTTACATGAGGGTGTCAATTTTAGCAATTATGGGGTGTATACCAATGTTTTAAACATCAAAACTATAAGACAATTCAAGTAAATAAGTTGTGAACTAAAGCATTAAAGCATTTCAGTGGCAGTTGTATGATTGTGTATGTGACAAATAAACTTGATTTGATTTGAACTGGCTGAGTTTGAAAAAGCAAATATGTCACATTTACTATGTGGTGATCTATTTCAGCTCTACAATCAAGAAGAAAGAGTATTCAGAATGCTCCATGAAGACATGTAAGCTGTGTAAGTTCTTTATATTCAATACACTTTGCTATGAAATAAGAGAGGACCAAGATGACCTGTTAAACTCATCTTATGGCAGCACGTGAATAAACTGTGTGAAGTGATAGAAGCTGTAGCTTCTTGACTGTACTTCATTTGGATAACAGTGTTTAACTGCCCTCTAGTGCTAAGTTTGAATTGACACTGGTCAAGAAGGTGCTGCCACCTCTGGTTCACTGTCAGTAATTACTCCAGTAACTACAGGAAATTAATTTTCTGAAACTGTCAATTAATGAAAAAAAAAAAAGAGTATGAAAACACAAAAAATATAAGCACACAAAAATACACAAAGCCATAGAAACTCAACATGTCTTTCATTTCATCTTAGTGTTGTTATATTTGTTGATATAAAAGAATAACTTCATTTTTTCTGCACATACAATAAACTACTACATCATCCCTCTATAAAGGTCAATGTTGATAATTCATTTAAAATTACACTGATATCTTATTTCTCATTTTTTTCATTTCTATAATATTTTGGACTCAAACATTTTGGACAGAAATTAGAGAGTCACATCAAACACCAACAGATCAGCACCCCACTGGATGTTACAACATCAGCCAGTCCTCACCAGAGCTGTCATCACACATTAGCTACTAGACTAAAATATTATTTGAAGACAGGGATAATTGGGACTGGTAAATTTAGCCAGGACAGCAGGGTAACACCCCTAATATTTTAGAGGAGGCCAGGGATCTTTTTCTGACCTCAGAGAATCTGACATTTCTTTTACATTTATCAGAAGAACAGCACCATTTTTACACAGTACCGTGTCACTGTCACTGCACTGGGGCATTGGAATCCACACAGAACACAGGAATAGCACCTCCTATTGACCCCACAACACCACTTCCAGCAGCCACACCAGGTTTTACATGGAGATGTACCATCAAAGTGCAAACCAGACCTGCTTAACTTAAGTGGATGTGCATGTTCTGTTGCGCCGGTGCTATATGACAATGTGTTTGCTTTGAATGTTAACTCTTTAAAAATAATTGTAAAAATATTTAAGCTAATATTAAATGTATTAATGTAAAATGGCATTCAGAAGTGAATATTAAATGTGCAACGTGTTTTTTACCTTTATCTCTGTCAGGGCAAATTCAACATGGAATGAAAGAAAACAACAGTGACCAGTAAGTCTGTACTGCTGTATGGTTTTCCTCTTACCTGAAAAATAGAAAAGGATATCAAAACACATAATTAATCAACATTAATAGGATCATACATGCACTGATGAGGAAAATCTGTGTCACTGGGCACAAGAATTCTAGACTTCTAGAATTTCAGCATCATAACCCATGTATAATCAAATTCTGCCATGTTTATAATACAGATCAAGAGCATAATAAAAACATTCACTGATTTTGAGCTCTATTTCCTTTTGAATTCCCTTGACCTAATAAGCCTTTGTAAGGAACATTGTCAAGGCATAAAAATAATAATCAGAAATTCATACTAATCTTCATAACACAAAAACATTATTCAACAGAAAAAAAAATCAGTGAATAGAGACACATACAGTGAAAAATTAAGCTTTGTGAAAAAGCTAATGTGTGTTCATAATAAAGGCAAACTATCAGATATTTTACATTAATTACACACAAATTTACATTTCAAGCCTTTTTGTTTTACTGATCAACAGTAAAAGTTCATGATATTCTAAATTTTGGAGATGCAGTAGCATATATAGTAGGGCTGGGTTTTAAAACTGATTTTTCAATTCAAATTGATTTTCATTTGAGTGATCCACTATTGATTCATATAAACACAAGATCTTTAAAATTAGACTATTTCTATTAGTTAACAGCTGCTGTTTTATCACAAAATTATTTCACTATTTCTGTTCACATGCACCAGTGCATTATGCAGCTTATGTAAAACTATTCAGACACAGTTTTAGTGAATATTCCGCAGCATTTGGAAAGCTTAGCAATAAGAAACGCTCATATTTACATGTAATGTGCATGTTGTTAAGGTCATAGACAGGAATGTGTGTAAAAAAATACTCAGATTGAGTTTCTAATTCAATCAAATCCATAAAGTTTGTAAGTTAGTGAATCACAAAGTAGTGCAACGTTATATTGTACATTAACGGACAAAGTACAACACTCTCTCACAAACAGACACACACACAAATACACAGCAACTCTGAGTTCTCGGTTTCTATGTACCTCAGTCTATCTTTCTCACACATCATTGTAAAATATGAGGTGTGTGTGTTTAGGGTTAATTCTTCATGTAAACACTAATATTTGTAATAATGGTAGGTTGAGTGTTCCTTGTACAATTACAACATTTGTTCTCTGAAAATCTCTTTTCATATCCAAACAAAATCAGAAATCAAATTAAATTGGGACCTTGTGAATTGGAATTGATTCAGGAAATCACTTATGATACCCAGCCCTGATATTTACTGTTTTAGAGTTGCACTTTGATGGTCATTTTTCATCAGCAACAATTTCATAATCTTGACAGACCTATTTGAGTCTCAGCACATATTCTGCCAAATAAATCTTACTTTTCTCCAGTGTCTTTACCCAACACTTTGAGAGAGAGATCCCACTGATTTCTGTCTGTCTCATAAGGTCCTTCTCCTTCTCACTGACGTCTGTTATAAGCTTGGAAAGATCTTTCTTCAGCATGCCATCTCGACTTTTGTTGTGGAAGGTCTGTCTGGAAAAGAAAGAACTACCACTGAAAAAAAGGAAAAATGTACAATATGGGTTATTTATCATTAGATATTCAAAGCTTTCTTTAGGTTTTCTTTCACTGCTTACAATAGACTTTGCAGGGCTTCTCCATGCTGAAGCGAAATAGCTCGCACACAGTCTTCCTGTTCAGCCTCATAGGCCTCAATCTCTTGCTGCAGTAGTTTGATTTCCTCTTTATATTTTTGCTCCATGTTCTAGTAGAGACAGCATAAAATAAAAGTCAATGAACTGTGTAGAAATCAATTCATATTAAACAACTAATCAGGACATGACTCAAACTATGACTGAGGTTAAGAGGATGTCCTGGTGGAGGGTCAGAATTTCAGAGGCCCACATATTGAGATGTTAATTAGATAGATAGATAGAAATACATAAAAAATGGAGAGACACGTTTTTGTACACATATATACAGCTGTAGCCTTGTGGCTAAGGATCTGATCTTATGACTGAAAAGTCACTGGTTTGATCCACGGGCAGGTAATGACAGAAATGCCTGTGAGCAAACCATCTAAACCCCAACTGCTCGCCTAGCACCATGGATAGGGCTGCCCATCACTTCGGGCACTGTTCTCACAGCCTAATGTGTTAACCAGTGTGAATTTCACTGCACAGATAGGTTAAATGCAGAAGTCAAATTATCTTGTGTGCAATCACACTGGCAAAAAAGAAAAAAGTTTAATCTCCAAAAATTTTAATATTGTGAAACAGGACATTTGTACTTTTAATGTAATTTAAAAAAGTAAATATATGAATTAAACACAAATATATATTTATTCAAGACTCCAAAAGTCAGCTTCTCATAATTTGAGTCTGTATTTTTTAAGCTATATTGATCAACATTAAAGTAAAAAAAAATAGCTTGAAATGTCACTTTACATGTAATTAATATAAACCATGTGTCGGTTTACCTATTTGAATTACATTATGAATAGAAATGACCTTTTTAGTGAGGTTGCCATTTTTAGACGCACCATCTGTTCTCTCGGTGTGTGTAAGGTTAACTAAGCTAGCGATAGCGAAAGCTAGCTTAGTGAGGAGAAACACCTTCCCACGGAAAATAAAACACATACAATATAATTCAGTGACCCTTACGAATATCTAGAATATGTCGTATGTAAGCATTCAATGTCTTATCCTTCTTAAGACCATGCTAATTACTTACTAGGAGACTTACAGCACTCCGGTTAAGGATCTTCTGTTTGTTTATGTCAAAAATTGCGCCAAATTGGACCAAACCACTTACAAGAAACTCGGGGGTGAATCTGGTCGCGAAAAAAGAAGCGGTAATATTACGTTTTATTGGTTTTTGAGCATCTACATGTTGATAAATATTTTTAAAAGACAGTTTAGTTCAGAAGACACATTTAAATGTGCAAATAGCAATATAATACAAACACACCAACGTTTTATTTCAAAGAGGATCGTTAAATGTGGAACTAAAGAGAGTTTAGGTTACTACGGAGGAACCGTTTCCGTGCAACACAGTCCAGAGCTCCATGTGTGAAGTCTCATATGAGTGTAAGACATGTTTTACTTCGTTTTGAAGTTTATTATTTTGTAGCTTATAAACTGTTCAGTTTGTGCCATAAATGCGATTATTTAGACAACGTTTCGTTGTCTTAAATATGATCTGTTAGCCACGCGTAAGATAATGCCATAGTTATTAAAACTTATTTAAGAATGCATGTAGTCCTCATAAGACACATAAACTGTAGGTGATGCTGTAAGGGACTATACGTGATTTTCGTACATATGTGCATGCGTCAGTAATGCTAAGATGTTGAAATTTCACTGTAGTTTAGAGACGAAGAAGCGAAGACATGAAAATAATGGGCTCTGACGAGTTAATTCATTAGTACCATTTAATATCTGTCATTTTATTATGTAAGCATTCATGTTAATGTTGATGATGAAATGACCAAACGCCACCAACACATATGAATATAATTTCTCTCTCTCTCTGTGTGTGTGTGTGTGTGTGTGTGTGTGTGTGTGTGTGTGTGAAATGTAGATGTGCATTTAAATCATGAAGCGACTGTTTGTTGGTGGTCTTGGCCACACCGTATCTGAAAAAGATCTCAGAGATCGATTTGGAAAATTTGGTGATGTATCTGACGTGGAAATAAAAACAAGGAAGGATGAAAATGGTAAGAGGTTTAATTTTACTTTTTCAGCAATTTCCCAACTAATTATCACCCAACTTAAGTTTGCTTGTTTCTTGGTTTTTCTTACAGGATCTCCTCTGAAGACATTTGCTTATATCAATATAAATTTTTCCGATTCTGACTATAAAAGATGTATGTATGCAAATTTAAAAAAATACTGTCATGTAGTAAATAAATGTCTAATGTAAGTGGTAACTCTTTCTTTCTTATATGTAGGTATGAGTATTTTGAACAAATCCAAATGGAAGGGTGGCACAATACAAATTGAATTGGCTAAGGAAAGCTTTTTACACAGGTAATTTTCTTTTAATATAAATAACAGTTTGTGTCGTATTTTGTTTGGTGTAGGCATATTTTAAAGGACATCTTTTGACCTGAAGTGGAAATTCAGCTGTCCTGCTTACTGTCTGTCAGCTCCAAACTCACCACAGACATCAGCCTGAGCTCAAATAAACAAATATTACTGACCACTGCCCTCTAAAGCTTTAATTAACTTAAGCAGTTAGAAGGTCTTTCATTAATGCCATCATACTTGAATTTAGCCATTTGTTTACTTCAGCATAACTGATAAAATTTTAAATTTAGCATGTTGCCAAATAAATCTGAGTGATAACTAGAACACATTTGTAGTTAGCTGAAATAAAATGATTGTGATTCTATAAGGTAATTTCAGTAATTGGTTAATTACATAAATGATTTAGCTAGCTAACCTGTGTTCAGCATGCCAGGTTAATTAATCTAACCAGATAGCATAGAAACTGAAAAGACAACAAAATATCTCTAATATCTTGCATGTCTGTATTGTTGGTAAACAAAAAAAATAGAAAATCTGTTTATTCACTATTACTGACTAGCTAGGAAACTTACACCACTTTGATTCAGGATCTTTTCTGTTTATGACAAATATTTCTCCATGTCAGTCCAAACCACTTACATGAGAACTCAAGGGAAACTGTCATTCATAAAAAAAGTAATATTACATTTTATTGTTTTGTGAGCCACTATATAGAGTGGAACCTCATTAATCTGTTATAACGTGCCTGATGATAACCAAAACGAACGATAACTGAAGCAATATTTCTCATAAAAAATAAAATAAATTCATTTAATTTGTTCTAGACACTCACATAGTAATATCATACAAACATGCTATTTTAAAGAGGAATGGTAAATGTGGAACTAACCACAGTTGTTGTGTTCAGGCAATTATGTAAGAAGTGACAGCCTTAAATCTATTTTTTTTCCACAGACTTGCTGAAGAGAGGCAGCAAGCAGCTGAGAGGGTTCACACTCCAAAGACTGATCCTCAAGAGAATATAGTGGAGGCTTTCAAGGCGGCTGGTGTTGAGAATTTCCACATGAAAGCAGCTGTTCCTGGAACTGAAGTCCCAGGACATAAGGTTCATCTTTGTCTTCCTATGAAGAGTATTTATTAAACTGCCTATTAGTTTTTGTATAAAATTATTTCTTCATGTATGTTTAGCATGTTTTGTCTTGATCTGTCTAGAACTGGGTTGTGAGCAAATTTGGAAGAGTCCTTCCTGTCCTTCATCTTGGCTGTCAAAGAAAAAGCAAGATATCCTTTTCCATTATTTACATGTCTGACTGTTTTGATATTGTTCTGATTGAAATGAAGAAAACTGAAAATGTTTTCCAAAACAACCTTTTGGTTTAAAAACCTGAAATGGTTGAGATTTGTGTGATTTGGCTTATTTCAAAGTTGTATTTGTATTACAAATTTTTCTTTGTTTTACATTTTTTAAAAGAAAAATGACACTCATCAACTTTTAAGATGTTGAAAGTCATTTTTGAAAAGCTAAATGCCCTTGAAATTTAAGAGGCAGTGTACTTTCTTCCTTCAGTATGTCTTTTTTGATGAGATTAGTAATTGGATATTTAAAATAAGCTGAATGTGCAGTTTGCCTTAACTCCTGTCCAAATCTTCAAATATGATCCGTCGAAGCACTGTCACAACATCAAGAAACTAGACAGTGAAGAGGTTTTTACTCCCGTGTCCAAACTGACATGGGAGATTGATGGTGGCTATGATGAAATCAGCAAGAAGAGAAGAGGAGAGTTTCCACCACAAAAAAAATACCTTAAGAAGGCCAAGAAAGATTTGCCGATAAGCACTATTTCATGTGGAATTTCAAAAGTAACTACTAATGAGAACAGGACCTTGACACTGAGAGATGATCTCTCATCAAAAGTAAAACAGAAGCCTCTGGAAAAAAAATATTTAAGTTTTTTTCATAGTGACGCGGACTCGGAGGATGAAATAAGGATGCTGGTTGCACAAGAGCTTTCAGATAAACAAAAACTACCCGCTGACATAGAGGTGGATGATGATAACTTGGAAGTGGTGGGAGATGACTTTGTTGTGAAGTCAGACATGTTCTGGGGGGAAGACAATGGTGTAAAGTCCCAACTGCTGTTAAAATCTTCAAAGAATGATGAGGATTATGACTCTGCTGATACTGACGAAATCCTCACTCAGAACAAAAATCCAGGCAAGAGAGAGGATCCAATCAAATCTGATGTAGTTAATGAACATTCTTTTGTAAAATCCAGTAAAGCTAAGAAGGTGAAAAAGAACACTGTCGGAGGAAAGCAAGAGCTTGGAAGCATTGGATTAGAAAATAGTGACAAATCAAGCAAAAGTATAAATTCTGATTATGACGCTATGATGGGGACCTGTGAACCATTGGATTTATCTCTAGCTGCTTCGCAGTCTCTTGTTAAACATGCAGAGGAAACCTCAGATGTTGAAGAACATGATGTTTCATTAACTGAGCAGCAAGTTGGGCCAAGTGAGTTGTCCAACTCCTTGCCCATCTCTGAAACCAAGTCTCTAAGCACACCATCAAAAAAGAGTGGAAATAACCCAGAGGATATTTTAGCTTTTCTCTTTGGACCTGACATTGAGAAGGAGAAAACAAAAACAGTGAAGTCATCTCTTCCTGCTTTCGTTGGGACAAATGACCTTTTTGCTTCCACTTCTGAACCTTCAGGTTCAAGTCTGAAAAGACCAGCAGAAAAAATAAACTGTGAAGCTAGAGATGAGCCCAAAAGAGTCAAAGAAGCCGCCAAAACATCACCAAAGAAAAATGCCTTGGAGGAAAGAAGTAAAGGTCAGTTGTCAAAAACATCACATCAAGAACATTCATCAACATGTGAAGATCCAGAGCAGTCCACTCTTATGAAGGACATGGATGATAGTGAGGACTCATCAAGCGAAAGTATAGATTCTGATTATGAAGCTATGATGGGAAACTGCCAGCGGTTGGATTTATCCCTGGCTGATTTGGAATCTCTTGTTAACAATGCAAATGAAATCTCAGATGATGATGAAACCTCAGATGATGAAGAAAGTGATGTATCGGTAAGTGAGCCACAAGCTGGGCCAAGTGAGTTACCCAAATCCTTGTCTTTTTCTAAAACCAACTCTCCAAGCACGTCATCAAAGAAGAGTGGCAATAACCCAGAAGATATTGTAGCTTTTCTTCTTGAACCTGATGTGGAGAAAGAGGAGAAAACAAAAACAATGAAATCATCTCTTCCTGCTTTTGTTGGGACAAAAGACCTTTTTGGTTCCACTTCTGAACCTTCAGGCTTTCGTCTGAAAACACCAGCAGAAAAAATAGACTGTGAAGCTAGAGAGGATCCCAAAAGACTGAAAGAAGACTCCAAAACAAAGAAAAGTGCTATAGCAGACAGACGTAAAGGTCAGCTGTCAGCAGATTTTTCAGCATGTGGAGATCCAGAGCAGTTCACTTGTTCAGACAAAGTGGAGAACATACAGAATAGTAGTTCCTCATCTGAATTTAGTTCATCTATTGATGAGATGGAAAGTTGTAATGTAAATAGTTTCTCTGGCACTGCTGAGAAGAACATCACTTCAGCATCCAAAGCCTCAAGAATGACTAAACTAGCAGATGAAAGTGCTTTGCCCACTTCTGAGGCTTATTCTTCATCAAATACGTCCACTGAAGACTCTGAGACAAGTGATGAAGAGGAAGAAGCTGCCCTGAAAGTGTCCAAAGTCGCTACTTCTAAAGTTTTATCAAATTCCAAACATTTTCAGAAGTCTGTTACAGACACAGTAAAACAACAGCAGGATAATCAGAAGCGTCTTGCTGCTCTAGAGCAGCGGCAGAAAGAGACAGAGGAACAGAAGAAGCTTATTCAAGGGGCTCTTTCTAAATTGGTGAGTAATGAGACTCTGAACTCTGTTGGCTTTTTATATATAAAGGCCCTCGTTCAGCCTATCATTATAAAGTGGAATGTAGAGAAATAGTACAGTAGGAAACAAATTGTGCATCCACTGAATGATAAGGGTGTAACAATAAATTGCAATGCAAAATATATGACGATTAGTAACAATCAACGTGCATTCTGTTCATTATGCCATCATCACTGTGTGATCACCAGATATAACCAACAACAGAATGCCATGAGTCAAACTCCCATACAACACACTCTTCAGCCTCCTTAGTAGTCTTACAGCTTCTCTTCCATTCCACAGTGTAAACTGTATCATTTATTGAATTTATTGTTACACTCCTACTTTGCGTTATGTAGCCTTGGAATTCATGGTCTAAGTGACTAATACATATTCTGACCAAGTTGTATGCATTTAGATGTTTTATGTTTACATTTAATAAGCACTTGTATGACATAACGATGATTATTGTATAAGCACTGCCATTCAAACATTTTTGGAACCAGTATTCAGTGATTTGTTGCAGATGAATGCATACAATCGTTCTAAAATGAATGGTACTTTTGAAGTATTTGAATTTGATTTTTAAATTCGGTCTTGGAGGGCTGGTGTTGTGCACAGATTTGTGATTTCCCTTCTCAACACATCTGGCTTAGTTCATATGTCAGTTGCCAGGTTTAGTGGGCATGTTCAAGAACCGAAATCACCAAACTGCTGGACACCATATCTGCAGGCCAAGATTTTATGGTCCTTGATCTAGGTGATGCTGAAATACTAAAGAAAACTATACAAATCAAGTAGCAATTTAAAATAGCTTTAACTTACATTTTTAATATTTAATAAACTTTAACAAGATATTATAATGAAAATAAATAATCACTAAATATTACATAAAGAATTTGAACAATATTTTAAATGCCTTGCTTATAGTATTTAAATTTGTTGTATACAATTTATTCATATAAATGTGTCTGCTTTTACAGTAGTTTATTCATCTGTTGTTGTTTTTTTTTTACAGGATGTTCCAAATGCAAACAAGGGGAAACACATTGTGTTTGATTCTGATGATGAAGTCAGTGATGATGAAGAAAACACAACACCTCAGAAAAAGAGCCTCTTTGAGGAAGACTCACAGTCTGAGGAAGAAGATGCTGGATCAGTAGGTGCAGAAAAACAAAGAAAGGAAAAGGTTAAAAAAAAAAAAAAAAGACCATATCAACTTCTTTTCTTTTTCACTGCTATCACTGCTATTGTTTACCATGCCACTCGTTCCTGTTGCTTTGTTATTTGTGTAGGACTTTGAAAAGGCAGGAGGTAGTAAGCTGTTTGGTAGCAGTGAGGATGAAGATGATGAGGATGCTGAGGAAGATCGCTTCCAGATAAAGCCACAGTTTGAAGGCAAAGCTGGACAGAAGGTTTGTGTTTGCAGATATGGAGTGAGGATGTATATAGGATGAGGCATTTTGCTGTAAAATGTTTTTGTTTTTTGTATTTTAGCTCCTGGAATTGCAATCCAGATTTGGAACAGATCCAAGATTTCAGATGGATGCTAAATTTCTTGAAAATGATGATGAAGCAGAAGAACAAGGTGACCTCATGTTCTTTCCTTATGGCATAAAGCAATAATACAGACAAAGGTTTTAAAGTGATTACATTCCTACAGTTACACAATCAAAGTTGAAATTGCATTTTGTCTAAATTAACCAAGCGGATCATCCAGAAATCACATTTACTTATTTTTCCTCTTATGCCAGATGTTGTCAAACAGGACATGTTTGAAGTCCAAATTTCAACTGGAGCTGCAAGGCTATTCAAAATGCATCACAAAAATGTGTCTGATTTCACTCAAACCACATCCAGATGTCAAGTGAAGTCTCAGTGTGCTTGTCGTGGTTTATGGCACAATATCCAGAGCTTTAAAAATGAGTCTGGTTTTTAACCATCCAAAACGGGCACATGTCACCCCGCTGCTCATTGAGCTACACTGGCTTCCGATTGCTGCCCAGATCAAACACAAAGCTTGCACGATCGCCTATAAGGTGATAACAGAGCATGTTCCCTCTTATCTGCACTCGCTCCTAAAAGCTTATGTCCCTGCCCGGTCGCTGCGTCGCTGGCCCGTCCCTGTATTCGAAAATCCTCGCTCACGTCTATTCTCCCTTGTACGAGACAATAGTGGA
>BRDA01012421.1:129080-139502 GCA_036984385.1 Crenuchus spilurus | reverse complement strand
CTCCTCCACTGAACGTCGCCTTGCTTTGCCTAACATTCACACAAAGCAATCCAGACTGTTCTCCTCAGTAGTTCCCAGATGGTGGAACAAGCTGCCTACCGCCACTAGAGCAGAGGTGTCCCTCACTGGGTTCAAGAAACTCCTAAAATCCGAACTCTTCAAAGAGCACCTGCTCTAGTGATCCCAAATATTCCCAATGAGTACTGATATGCACTCAGCATTCGTTATGTTAATTCTAGTAAACTAGTACTAGTAAATACTAGTACAACTCTAGTATTTTTCGCATCTGTACTTTCCCACTATTGTAAGTCGCTTTGGATAAAAGCGTCCGCTAAATGTAATGTAATGAATAAAACCTCACCAGTTCAGGCAGACGGCAACAAAGCTGTTAGAATGCAAATCTTAGAACAGATTCCTCTATTTACAACAGTCATCATCTCTAGAACTCATTCTAGATGTTGGTGATTTATTCTGTGTGATTTTATGTCCTGAAACAGTCTGAGATCTTAGTTAAGATCTGGAAATGGTTTGAGTGGTTGAAGGTTTGGATGATGTAATTTAACTGAAATAACTGGGTGTGACTGTTTAGTTCTAATGATTATTGGTGACATTAACTGTGTGACTCCACGTCTTAAATGTGGTCCCCAAACATCAGTAGCCAAGAAATAGTCCATTTGTATGGACTTTGGAGTGCAGAAATGTTGAGTTTGTAATAATGAAAAGCTTTTGTTTACTGGTGTTTTTCTCCTAGTACCAGATTTTTATCTATAATAACAGTGATCGAGCACACGATGTTGTGATTCACTGCACTGAAGAGTCAGTGTATGGTGCTAGTTTAAATCTTGTGACTGCTGAGAGTAAAGAGGTGCTTTGTCTTGTTTCACATAGTGAATAAACGTTTGTTTCAGATGCAGAATCCCAAGTGCCAGAACAAGAGGAGCTTATTGAAGAGAAAAAGAAAAACCTGGCTATCCTTCAAAGTGTTCTTAATATCAGTATTCAGCCGAGTGACACAAGTAAAGAGGCTGCGAAGGGCAAGACCTTTAGGTATGAGTGGCATTAGTCATTCGGAATCTCTAAGAGCACCACAATTGTAATAGAATTCAGGCTGGGGGTGGAGGAATATGGAGAAAACATGTTATGACACCTGAAGACATTTTCACAATGCACAATACATCAGTATTCTGTTTTTTGATAAGTTAGAACAAACACAATACACCAGTTGTACCACACAAACCGAGTAGGATGATGTTTCATTGCAACACTGCACAAATCATACTGCATAAAGATATTGTTAGCCTCTCTTTACCCTGTTCTTCAGTAATCAGGACCACCATTATTTGAGTGCTCATTCTCAGCACTGCAGTGACACTGATGTGGTGGTGTATTAGTGTTCACCTTGTAGATGTAAAGCTCATCCCTTGCTGCACAAATTGTGTTGATCATGCTTTAGTCCTTCATCAGTGGTCAGAGGATGCCAAAAGATGCTGCTGTTGGGGTATTCTCATTCCAATAGTGTACACAAACAACCACCATCGCGTCAGTGTCACTGCATAGCTTGTAATGTTAAGATTTGGTGGTTGGAAATTGAATTAAAATTGGAATAAGCAGGAAAGTTGAGTGGTAAATATTGTCAGAAGTTGATTTGGGATTCTAATTCTTCTATACTCTTGTATTGCAGGGACATTTCTACTTTGCATTATGATCCAACAAGTGAGGCACACGCTGCCTTCGAAACCAAAAGAGAACCCGCTAAAAAAGAAAGGTATCTTCATTTTTGATTTGAGTTTTTTTACCTTTATTTGATTTGAGGAGGTATCAGCTGCTCACTCCCTTTTGTGCATCCACACAGCAAAGCTGCAAGAAGAAAGAAACGTGAAGAGGCACAGAAACTTCCCGAAGTTTCGAAGGAGATCTATTATAATGTTGCTGTGGACTTGAAAGAAGTGTTTGGGGCATCAAAGGAAAGCCAGAATGAAAAGAAGGAAGAACCGTCTTGGGATAAAGTGGATGATGAAAAAGATGAAGCGGAAGAACAAGAAGAAACACCCATGTTTTCTTTCTCATCTAGTGTAGAAACTGGAAAAGAGGCATCAAGTGGTTTTAAATTCTCTTTCTTGGGAGTCGACGCAACAACAGAAAAAACCTCAAAGACAGGTGAACATTTTTGTTTCTGCTAATACAGTTAACATTTTTGTTTCTGCTAATACAGTTAAAAACAATGATCTTTAAATACACTCCCCAAATCCAGAAAGGTTGGGACACTTTTTAAGAATGCAATAAAAGTTAAAATTAGCATTTATAATGCCTTATATTTCCAAAGAGACAGTCCAGAGCCAGATAACAAAAAATACATTTTAATATATTTTTACGGTATATTATTTATCCTTGAATATTTTTCTATTACCAAAATATTTAAAATATTGATAACTTTTTTGACCAATGTAGAGCACATAAATTTATTATTGTATATAAAATAACCAAAAAATATGAATATGAAATGTGAAGAGTTCATTCTCATCACTGAAATCATTGCCAACAGTTTTCATTACAATTAGAGATGGAAAATTAAGTACAGATTTGTACTTAAAAGAGTACGAAGGCTGTCGCTGGGGCTGTACCTTATGTACATTGTTGTACCTATGGTTAGTGTACCAGTTAAGGTTCTATTCTGTACCCAAAGAGGCTAAAATGTACCTTTGAGGGTACATTTATGAAAAGTGTACCTTTAAGTACAAGACAGTACTTATATCGTACCTTTGTGTTTTAGTGTAAAGATATTGCTGCTTTTGTAATATTGATACTGAAACCTTGAATGTATTGAGCTATAAAAACACTTAACATGGCTTTCTGTGATGATACATCAAAAATAAGAATATGATAAAAAAAAAAAAGCTCATTTGTAAAAAGGTAAACTCATACTTTATATTTGTTACACAAGTGATATTTTAAGGTTTTTTTTTTTGTTTTACGGTTGATCAATTTGGCTTATAGTTCATGAAAATCAGAAATCCAGAATCTCCAATTATTAGAATATTTCATTTAAAGTTTGAGTAATTTACTATTCAAACAGTATCAACATTAAAACTAAAAGGTTTGAGGGAAAAATATATATTTGTAACGAATATAAAATGTATGACCGTTTACCTTTTTTGAATAAAATTATGAACACATTTTTTTTAACAATATTATATTTTTTGGAAATGCACTAGTACCCTACACAGACAACCATTGTACTACTCTACTGGAAGGCAGATCCCCAATGACTAACATACAAAACTGTCCTTTTTAGATTCAAACACTTGCACAAAAACGTCACTTGCAGATGTATAAAATTAAGCTAGTAATTGTAGTAATAATAATAATAATAATCATGCCACCTACTTTGTGTTAAGTTGCATTTCTGTTATTTCCAGCTAGATTTTTTTTTTTATAAAATTAGATTTTTTTTCTGGATATCCTGTCCATCATTTTCTGCTGTGATCAGTTTAGTTCCATTAATATTCATAACCCAAGCAGAGTCTTTTTGGCTTATTTTTCTTTCTATTTTGTCTGTTCAGAAGAATACAAAATCGAGACTCTGAAAGGGGCCAAAGTGTCTTGGCAAACAGACCCTCGTTTCCAGGACAGCAGTTCAGAAGATGATGATGATGATGATGAAGATGAAAATAAAGATCAGTCAGCTTCTACCAGCGCCGCCACTGAGTAAGCATTGGTGTGAATCTGCACCTTCTAAGTTTCAAAGTGTTTAGGTGATTCAGCTGATTTTTGTATATCTGAATGTGATTGGGTGGTTTCTTTTTTTCAGTGTGAACGCTTTTAACAGTAATTCTGCCATAAATGGACATTGTCCCCGTGTCACCTGAAATAATGAAGTAGCCAGGACATTTGATTTAATAGGTGTTTTGTTTTTTTGTTTTTTTTTTGTTTTTTTTTTTACATGAGCTTTTAATGTTGTTTAATGCATCAAAGTATATAGCATCCAGTTTTAACCTCATACAAACTGCATGCTTAAATCATCAAATAGACTTGCATGTTAAACATAATGTGTTGTGGGTAAAAATGGACAAGATTGGATTACATTCTTTGATTTGTAGGGGGGTTAAGTTCCATCATGATCGTCTCCTTCATGGATTCTTTTAGTCAGTGGTCAGATTACTTCTATCAAAACCCCAAAATTTACCACAGTGTGATTCTGTTGGACACTGCATTCTTTATTTGATATGAAGTGATATGATGAAGTGGTCATAAGCAGTAAACAACTGTATGCAGGAGCATATAGAGAGGAACCTTCACATCAGACAACCTGGCCACAGCAACAGTAACTGGATAGCCAGCCTCCTCACTGATCTGATTACTCAGCAGAGAAATGTGCTCACGATGTAACCACCTTAAACACTTTTGAGTGTAACTTGCAGCAATGCATGTTCATAAACAACAAAAATAGTGTGCAGAACTCTTCTCTTATTAAAACAATAAGAAAGTCCTTGAAAATCAGAAATCCAGAATCTTAAATTAGTAGAATATTTCATTCTGAGTTTAAGTAAATTACTTATTCAAACAGTATCAACATTAAAACACCACAAGGCTTGAAATGTCACTGTGTGTAATGAATATAAAACATGACAGTTTACCTTTTTTAATTTAAATTATGAACACAAAAGAAAATGTCAATATTTAAATTTTTGGAGATGCACAAATTTACAATTTTCAAACACAACATGGCTGATTTTCTACATTTGGAGGGAAAGGGGGGATTAGATTTTTGGCTAAGTCATCAAAATTGTGTTTGCTTGCCAGAACTGCTTTAGCAGTTTAGAATCAGTTGTAAAGTGTCATTAGTTGCTAATTGTACATTTGTTTTCACTACAGAGAGCCGGCTCCCACAAAAGTGTTTTTCTTTTTTTATGATGGTGACTTACGGTTAAAGGGTAGGAGATTTTTTTTTATTACTTATGATTTTCATTGATCTTCTGTTTCTGCTGAATTGTGACTATAATATTATATGATATTAATTTGTTACCCAGAGGGACCTAGACTGTTCTGCCGAAGACAGAAACTAGAGGAGCAGAAAGATGCCTGGGAGGAGAGGAGAACACAACTCAGACAGGTAGAACAATCAGGACCACAAAGTCATTTGAGTGTGTGGAAGTGGTGGGAGGTTTGAGCGGTATTGGAGTAGTAGAGTTGATTATAATCAAATTGATTGACTGTTTTGAATACATTATTTAGAGTGTTGTTTGTATTGTCTGTATTCCACTGCTGTATAGTTTCTGTCACATTTTATATTCAGTATTCAGACTTTGTGAGATTTTGGGCACCCGAGTGGAAAACTAAATTTAAAAAGCTGGGCTTAGAAAAACAAATATTAAGTCAGCAAACTAAGGCGCACTGTCACTATGATCTGAGGATTGAGAGTTCGAATCCCGGTCATGCTGCTTGCCATCGGCAGCCGGAACACGAGAGCAAAATCTGTTGTGTTCTATCCAGGCAATTAAGATGATACTGTCTCCCCTGCACTACTAATCAATGTTGGCTGGCTCGGGCATCTGCCAGGGTTTCCACCAAACACACTGGCTGTATGGCGGTGATGTATTGGACACAGTTCAACAAAGAGGCGGTGGCTGACTTCACATGCGTTGGAGGAGGCCTGTGTTAGTCTGCACCGTCCTTAAGTCAGAGACATTACAAGTCTTGAGTTTCTTGAGCCATAAGCCACACTGATCAACAGTAAAAGAGAAAAGGCTTGAAATGTCACTTTACATGTAATGAATAGAAAATATGATGGTTTTAAAATAAGTTATGAACAAACTTTTCCCAACATTATTTTTTTGTGGCACTGTACTACTAAAGAATCTAAAGGAAAATTGGCTCATGAAGAGTGACTCCTTTCCTTTCTTCACTTAAACAGGCGTACCGGAAGAGGCACAAGGATGCTAAAAGACGACAAAAAGCAGAGAACAACTGAACATGCAGATTAGGATGTGATACTGCCTTAATTTCCTTAATTAATCAAGGAGACAAAATATTTTTTCTCAGAACTGTAAATTAATACTCTGCACAGCATATTCATATTTATGGATTAATATCCTGTCTTTTTGTGTAAATAAAGATGTTTTCACCACTAGATGTCGGTGTTCCTCTTGGGTTCAGGCTCTTGGTTTGCTTCCTCATCCACAGTATTCACTCCTGCTCAAAAACACTGAGTCCACTACTGTTTGTCATGTGCCACTTTAACTTGTTGGTTTACATTCTTGGTCATGTGATTTCAAAGACAAATTTTTCTTTTAATCTTGAATAAAAATAGGAACATTTTACCACCTGAAATGTTTTATTACATTAAAATGCACTACAGGGCGGAAATAATAATATTAACCAATAATATTATGTTTAATATTGTATTATAATTAATCTCTCCACAAACACCACCTACTATTGAGCAGAAAACACTAAATTAAACACTCTTTGAAACTGGTTATCACATATATCACTGCACAAAAAAAGCATGATTTTTGTTATGTTTATTATTCTTATTGACTTGAGATGAAGTGCAGTGTTGACAAAGGTTTAAGATTCTTTTTTACATTTTTACTAATAATTTGAGATTCTGGATTTCAGATTTTCATGAACTACATGCCAAAACGTTCAAACAAACAAAAAAGCTTGAAATGTCACTGTACATGTGTACATAAATGACAGTTTGGCTTTTTGAAAAAATATGAACAACCTTTTCAGGATTTTTTTAATTTTAGGAGATAAATTTTTTTTGGTGCTGCATTTGAAATGGATGTGTTCAGTTTCCTTCTTTAGTTTGGCACTGGAGCTACAACACTAAGGTTTCTAACACTGTATCATACTGTCCAAAACTTCATAAGCAGGTCTAAGGTTACTTAGCTATTTAAAGCTGCTTAAAACAAGTGATTTTAGCTCTACTTGAATCATAGCTGCAGCCTACAACTAAAGAAGCAAACTTCAGACACTATAGCTCTAGCTGCATGATGATAATGGAGTAATAGAACATTTTATCTTGGGTCAGTCACTCACTTTAATGTCAGACTTGATCCAGCAACCTTTATGGTCACCTGTCCAGTTGTCATTCATATCTACAAGCCTTCCTAGCATGTACATAGTGTCACCTTACAGGCTCATTGGTTAGAAATGCTGTGCCAGCACTGGCCATGTGAAAGACTATTTGTGTAACAGAGCTCTTGGACTGGCCTGAGAGAAGCCCTCAGCTCTGCCCTACTTAACACCAGCTTTAAAAAGCGTGTTTGTGTGTGGACAGATAACTGCATTTATTGTGTGCTATCAAGGTTCCTGCTTTTCTTATTTGTACATAGTGGCACTTTCCATTCACCTGTATAATGACCTTCTGAAACTAGCTTAAACATGACTGTGTTAGTCAAATATGATTTATGATTTTGTTGTATGATAACATTTTGTTGAACACAGTAGGAAACCATAAGGTTCCCCATTATGTAACATTTTACCAATGCTGATATTTACACTACATTGTCGCTTATGTGAAATGTCCATATGCTAACATTATATCCTTTACAGCTCATATGCAGTGGACACTAATTTGTCATAACTGGCTAACATATGCAGTGATAACTGCTATCAAGAAAATATTTTTTTTAAATAAGATCTGTAAACACCTGCTTTTCAGACATCAAAGTTGTGATGTTTGCACGCTTATGAAATGAAGACACCGGGTTTAGAGTTAACGGAGCTTTACTGTTTACTGTTAGCACTTACACATTACAGACACGCAGCGTTATCGTCCTTCTCTAGCATTGCTGTTCTCTCTCTCTCTGCACATGCGCACTTCTTCCGCACGTCCTGCTGGGGTGCATTCAAACAACAGCCGATTTCAGGGTGCGTTCACTAACAGTCCATGAGAGTGTCTAATGTATTGCTGCAAACATTACAAAAGTTATCCCATTTACTCCAGTAACAGCCTCTGCACTTCTGGAAACACTACATTAGATGTTGGAACATTGTGAAGATTTAATTGTATCTAGCCATGAGTATCAGTGAAGTCAGGTCATGATGATGGATGACTGTTTTGGATCACAAACTCCAACTCGCGTCAAAAACTAAGCTAGAACCCTACAGAGCACATGGTTCCACTGTTCAACAGCCCAATGGTGGGGGATTGAATAGAATATACTCTAGAGTATATATACTTCTGTGGGTGATACTTTACATTCTGCATCGTGGCTCATGTGTCCTAATGTGTCCAATTCTATTAGTGGCTTTCTATGGAGATTATCCAGATACCATACAACATTAATGTCAGCAATGGCTGTGCTCCCAGATGAATACACTACGCACACAGTTAAATGGCTCTTTGGTAGACCTTTAGTGTGCTGTTTTGGTGATGGTGTATGATATACAGTACCAGTCAAAAGTCTGTACACACCTTCTGGAAATTCAGTGGTTTTTCATTATTTAAAAATGGTCTGTATTGCAGATTAATACTAAAGTCATCCAAACTATGAATAAATAATTATTTAATAAACAAAAACATGTAAAACAAACCAGAATATGTTTATATTTTACATTCTTCAAAGTAGGCACCTCTTCTTCTTGGCATTTTCTCAGTCAGCTTTATGAGGTAGTCACCTGGAATTGCTTTCAGTTAACAGCTGTGCCTCATCAAGAGTTCATGGTTTGAATTTCTTGCCTCTTAATGTGTTTGAGACATCAGTTGTGTGTCTACTTTAAAAAAATCAAAAATCTTAAACATATTTTGGTTTTAACACTTTTACGTTTACTACACAATTTCTTATGTGTTCCTTCTTTGTCTGGATGACTTCAGTATTAATTTACAATGTAGGAAAGAAAGAAAAATAAAAACATTGAATGAATGTGTCCAAACTTTCACTGGTACTTTATATAGTACATAGAGAGTCAACTGAGACCTAGCCATAGTGCTTATGGTATATCTTGGCTGCTGCTATTATTTGGAGAGCTCACCAATCTATCTTTGGCCTTTAAATTATTAAAATTGTGATTTAAATATATCATTAGAACATTTTAATGGATAATTGGCACACGTTGTTCAATTGCAAATTATACTATAGTTCAAAAACTCAGTTACTTTCAACCCCTAGAAATGTCTGGAATTCTTAAATGTATGTTTTCTTCAGTGTGACTGTTGCAGTGTCCACCAATCGGCAATGCTATTTTGATAACGTTGCAGCATGATTGCAAGAAATTAGACAATCTTGTGATGTTTGCTGCTTAGTAACAAGATATGACCATGTGCTACTACAGGCTAGATTTGTTACAAATTAGTTTTGTTTGCTCGACATTCAGTCCGGCACTTTTTGCGGATATCAACCTGATTCTAATACGTAGTACTGATTCAGTGTCATTAGTGGGTGTATATAGCCCTGTACACCATATGTGTTACGTGTTTAGTTGCCTATACAGTCTGTTCTAGCCCTCCTCAACCACCACACACCCCCCTTCCTTCCCTCTCACTCAGCATACATAAACAGGACGCTGAGGTTTTTATTTCACTGACATCCCAGTCCTGTGTGTATTCAGGTACTTATATCATTGTGAGGACCACAGGTCCTGATGTTGATAAAAATTCATGAAAATGCAATAAAGACTGAGGACATTGTTCTGCTTTTCAGCACAAAACACAGCATCTGTTTTAAAGACTAAAAGACCAGAAAGACTGAACACTCACTGCACAGTAAATCTGCCAGTGTTAAATCAACACTATTAGAGTTAAATTAACACTGGGAGTGTTATATTTTGACACCGTCAGTGTTAATTTAACTCTAATAGTGTTGATTTAACACTGGCACATTTTCTGTGTGGGGTTAGAGTTAGGGTACTGAGGTTAAGGTCAGGTTTAGGATTAGGTTAACACATTTGGGGTTAATTTAGACTAGACATTATTTGGCTATAGTGATACAAAAAGTTTTTGGTCCTCGCTACATATAGTAAAACAAGTGTGTGTGTGTGTGTGTGTGTGTGTGTGTGTGTGTGTGTGTGTGTGTGTGTGTGTGTGAAGAGGACCAGAAGGAGGGGTCCAGGTCCTTCTGCAGTGACATAACCCTCCACAAAAGGCTCCACTGCCATTTTGTTTTAGCTGAGTGAAAATAGCACCAAATGTGTGGTTTAGTGTTTCTTAGTGAAACTGTCAGGAGTGTAAACCATGTATGACTATATACAGTGTCAGTCAAACGTTTGGACTCATTCAATGTTTTTATTATTATTTTCCTACATTGTAAATGAATACTGAAGTCATCCAGACTATGAAGGAACACAAGGATTTATGTAGTAAATTTGTTTTAGATTCTTCAAAGTAGACACACAACTGATTCTGTAGTCAACACACAGATGAAACTTCTTAGATTTTGTTTAAATGATGTATTTAGGAACACAAGGAAGTATCAG
>BRDA01012421.1:105556-129070 GCA_036984385.1 Crenuchus spilurus | reverse complement strand
GACTATGAAGGAACACAAGGATTTATGTAGTAAATTTGTTTTAGATTCTTCAAAGTAGACACACAACTGATGTCTCAAACACATTAAGAGGCAAGAAATGCAAGTCATGAACTCTTGACAAGACACAGCTGTTAACTGAAAGCCATTCCAGGTGACTACCTCATAAAGCTGACTGAGAAAATGCCAAGAAAGCTGGCATCTAAGCAAGAGGTGCCTACTTTAATAATGTAAAATATAAACATATTCTGTTTTTTTTAACACTTGTTTAGTAAATAATTACACGTGTTTCTTCATAGGCTTTGTTAATCTACAGTGCAGATCACTTTTAAATCATGAAAAACCTCTGAATGTCCAGAAGGTTTGTCCAAAATTTTGACTGGTACTGTTCACTAATCTGCTATCATAACACTTCCTTTAATGCTCTCATGTGCTGCCTCATCACATGACCAAAGTAACGTAACATGTGGGATTTAACATACATCAGTAACTTTTATTTCTGGCATCTCATAGACTTGCTCAGTGGTCGTCATCTTCATCCATGAGATCTTCAGCAACTTCCTGATGCACTTGTTTTCAAAAGCCTGAATACGTCTTTCTTCCTCTTTCTTCAGTGTTCAGGCGTCACATCTGTATGTAGCTACTGGCCAGACCAAGGCTTTCATCAGTCTTAGTTTGGTGTTGGTGCTAATTGACTTGCTTTTCCACATCTTTGTTAATTTGACCATCACCACCATGCCAATGGCCATTCTCAAATTCACTTCACTGGCACCAGTGGCGGATGCTCTAAGACTGCAAGGGAAGCTCAGCTTCCCCTAAAATGTCAAAAAATAAGTGATCAATAATATGCTGTTGTGTGTACATGTCATTGACTAAATATGCGCTACAATGCGCTCAACTTTTGTTCAGAATCAGCTTCTTATCACTGGTAACGACGCGGCTTTCCTCTCACTCATTCCCGCAGCTTCACAGTGCTTTAAACAGGGTGGACGCTCAGCGTCCACAGACTTCAATGGTAAAGCAAAGCGTGCAGCGAAACGAGACGAGCCATTGGATGAATCCTGGCCTTTGTCCCGCCCATCGGACGCTCAGGGTCTCTGGGGGCCTATGGGGCAGTGGGCTGGCCTCGGCTGGCCCGGACGCTCAGCTTCTGCATGATGATTGGATGATGTGTCTGAGGCTGAATCCCTTTTTGATTGACAGCTAAATGAGCGAATCAGTGATCTTTTTGTGTAAACTTCCGTGGGAGTTTTTTTTTATTTCATTAGTGTTTATTGAGGTAGTTTATAGACTAATATCTTCTATTCTAGTGATTAATAGTGTTTATTGAGGTTGTTTATGGACTAATATCTAAAATTCTAGTGATTAATAGTGTTTATTGAGATTGTTTATGGACTAATATCTCATATTCTAGTGATTAATAGTGTTTATTGAGGTTGTTTATTGACTAATATCTCTATTCTAGTGATTAATATTGTTTATTGAGATTGTTTGTGGACTAATATCTCCTATTCTAGTGATTAATAGTGTATTGAGGTTGTTTATAGACTAATATCTCCTATTCTAGTGATTAATAGTGTTTATTGAGGTTGTTTATGGACTAATATCTCCTATTCTAGTGATTAATAGTGTTTATTGAAGTTGTTTATGGACTAATATCTCCTATTCTAGTGATTAATAGTGTTTATTGAGGTTGTTTATGGACTAAAAAAAGCCTAGCTCTGCTGGCCATTGAGAGGACACTAGTCAAGTCCCTGGAAAAGACGCCTTGTTGGTACGACAGGGTCACAGATCATTTTCTTGAAAAGGAATGGAGGGTAGAATTTACGTATAAATAAACCGACACATTTTATGATGTAGTCCGAAATTGAGCTTCCCCTCCTTGAAAGACCAGCATCCGCCACTGACTGGCACAGTCCACAGCCTTTGTTACTCCACATCCCAAATACATGAAAGAGTCTACTTGTTCTTCCACTGTGATCTTCTGTATATCTTCAGTGTTCATAATCACTTTCAAAACAGCATCTTCTCAGTGCAACACACCAGCTCTTGTAGTTCTTCTTTTGATGTGGCTAATAAGACGATGTCATCAGCATATCTGAGATTAATAATAGTTCTTCATCCAATATTGAAAACTCCCATAAATCCTTGTAGTGTTTGAGTAGATAGTGTATATGTCAAAATAACATCAACATGTATGCCAGATCCCACGTTTTCCCAGCACAACACTGTCCCAAACATCACACTGCCTCTGCAGAGTTGTACAATTTAGTGACGTCTCTTAATGCCGTCATCCACATGATGTAAAAAAATAATGTGATTTTTCAGAGGCCACCACCCATAGCTGGTCCTGTTCTGATGCTCATGTGCCCAGTGTAGACACTTTTGGCCATGGACACGTTAGCATGGGCACTATGATTGGTCTATGGCTTTGTAGCCCCATATCCCTGTGATTCACTTTTATTCTGACACCTTTATATCATTGCCTGGATTAACTTTTTCAGCAGTTAATATTGTTCAATCAGACCAGATGAGCTAGCCTTTACTCCAAGTCTATATTTTGTGCCCATGATCTTGTCGCCACTTCACCAGTTGCCCTTCATTAGACCACATTTGGTAGTTACTAACCATTACTTACCAGAAACACTCCACAAGACGTGCCATTCTGGAGATGTTCTGACTCGGTCATCAAGCCTTAACAATGTATCCCTTGTCAGGGATACTCAGATCCTTACTCTGGTCCAATTTCCTACTTCCCTTCACAGTACATTCACCATAGTAGCATCCAAAGAAAGTTGGTGTATTGGTATATTTTTACCATTTCTTTTACAAAATCAGAATATTGTGCAAAATGTATTTTGTTCATAATTTCTTTTAAAAGGGTAAAATGTGTCCTTTATTGCTTTACGGTTGATCAGAAAATTACTATTCAAACAATGTCAACATTAAAATAAAAAAGACTTGACATACTGTATGTCACTTTCCATGTAATGAATATAAAATATATGAAACTTTTTTTTACTCACATTTTTAGATATGTACTGTACTCTGTAACAGGTGTGACTGTAACAATATAATCAGTGTTCTTAATGTTGTGGCTGATTGGTGTATATATACTGAGGTTATGGTTAACTGCTCAGATGAAGGCGCTAATCAGAGATCATATGTGCTGTGTCCATTCAAAACAAGTTAAGAATGAGGTGTTTCCAGGTTTAGAGTTACAAACGCCTTCATTTGGCTTTTTATGTTCATTGTGCTAAGGTTTGTCTGGGGGGCACCACAACCCATCCTCTCCTTTATCTGCCCACTAGATAAAGTAAGTTCTTGAGCAATGGACGTGTAGGGTTTGGAATGTATTTTGAGGGAGTGCGTGAAGAAAAGAGCAGTGTGTTAGCTCTAAATATTCAACAGTACTAGAGAGAGAGAGAGAGAGAGGCTGAAGTGAGGGGGGAAACACGTGATTCAGAGAGCCAGAATAACAAACCCCATCCCCCACTGACACACAGACACACAAAGTCATGAAAAGAACTTTGATTCACCGAGCCGATTCTTTTGACCGCTCCGTTTCAATGAATCTAAGATTTGATTCAAAGACTCAGTGATTCATTTTTGAGTCACAAAGACAGCTGTATCTGAATTGGTCCTGTATTCACTCTTCCCTACATTTGAACGTTTCAGTCACTATATTGAGCACTATTGTTGGGAACAGTTGGTAAAAAAGAACAATCTATACATTGTGCTATTAGGCTAACTACTGAATTACAAAAAAGAGCTTATAATAATGATAATCTGCACTACATTTTCATACTCCACTACAAAAAGGCAAAAAACCCCTGAAAAATTAGAGTTTATGGAGTCTGCCCTCCCCCACAGCAACTGATGTAGACACCCATGACCCATGAGAAAACTAGCAGTAATTATATATAATTCTCAAAAATTGCACTGATACATAAATTTACTTAGCTACTTTTCTATTACTTTTTGTACTGCAATGTATGTATGCATATGTTTTTGTTAAATCAAACTACTACAGCTGCTGCTGCTTCATAGTAAGCATGAGAAAATATGGATCCAGTTTATTTTACATTTATTTTATTTTATTTAAAATGTAAAAGGCTGCATTTTGTGGCCTCTATTGTATTTCTTATAAGGACAATATGTGTTCTTACTGTCTATCTGAGATGCATTTATGTGGCCAAGTGTAAACAGAATGTGAATTAATCCAGATATCTATTTGCACGAGGTGAATAAATGGACTTATTTGAATGTATATGCTTTTTTAATGAGATTCGTTAAAAGTGGCGAGCAGTCCTTGAGCTATAACATGATTATAAACATTGACTAGATCAACTTAGAGCACTAGAGTAACTTAAACATTACAGATTCAGATGGGACTCGCTGATTCGTTGAAAAGAGACGGTTCAGAGGAACGATAACGCACACGTGCGCACATAAGAAGGAATGTCGAACACAACAGCAGTACATACGAACATGTGTACTACAATATGTAATATATACACACTGACCAAATGACCTGCTGTCTCAGCTGCAGACCAGCTGTCTATCAGACTGAAGTGTGTTGACATCTGTTATAGTCATTAACTGACAGTGTGTTACGCAAGACTCAATGGCTTTCAATAGTTCGCCTGTGTTACTCTAAAAAACTCAGATGTCTGTACTTTTCCACACGTGAAGGTCCTGTTTTTTGCCTTCAAACCCCTCCCTGTGCTGAATTCTGCAGTGCTTATTTGGATCAGTGACCACAGCGAGTTCACACTCGAGTGAAAGGCTCATATAACAGGACTGTCAGCATGATAGGGTGATACAAATATGAGAGCTATCATCGACAGGCAATGCGAGGGCGTCTTCCCTTCTGATTGGTCGGTTTGTGTTTTGTGGGCGTATCCTGAGCTTCATGTTTGGTTGCGCTTACTGGGTTTATGTTTTCCTTTTTAAAAAGTGCGAATCCTCACATTTGAGATGTTTTTCGTTTACAGACGATTGTTGCTTTGAAATAAAGTATGTGAAACAGCACATTTAATCAAATGGTACAATTCAGCGAATCTAAAATAATTTATATGTATACATTTGGCTGTTTCTAACTATTGGCTAAAGGCCTAGTCTCCTTTCAGCCAAATGCTTTAAGAGTTAGCTAAGGGGGTGTGTTGCACTGGATGGGTGTAACTTCTATTAAATGTAGTCGTGGTGTACATTTGTCATGTGTCTTGACTGTAAGCATATGTGAGACATGAATGGAGGCATAGCAAGTTGTTTCACTACTAAAATCATAGTGACTTTAGTATTAACCCTCATGACTACAATATACTACAATATATCTGATATGTATTATAGATGACTGTAATACAGTGTTACAAGAGATATTTATATATTACAAGATGATGATGTGGATGTGAAATCACAGGTTAGAAGTACTATCATATATATTATTACAGAAGCTTGCAGCACTGTACAAAGGTTATGTGTTTGAAAGAGAAATTGTAATAAACATTGTTTTGTGTTGGAGGCCCAATAAAAGCTGTAAAAGATTATCATACAACATATCTGAAGGTTTTTAGTCATCCATGTACTGTATTTGAATTGTCTGGTGACCTAGTAATAGTAAATAAAGGTGAATGTCCACAATATCTCCACTTCTGCTATAGACAGACTATGAGGGAGAGAAGGATAGCCTGTAATGCCCTGCTCTGCGTCCGGTAAGGGGACTAACCACGACCCTGATCAGGCTTAAGCAGATTAGTTAGGTAGGTAGGTAGGTAGGTAGGTGTAGATTGGGGTGGTATAGGTGATTTAAGCTTTATTCAAAAATACTTGACGTAAAGATGAATGGATGAGACTTAAAAATACATTATTCTAAAGGTCCCACTAAAAATGTAAATATCTTGTCTGCACCAAAAAGATATCCATTGTCTATCCATGATTAAAAAACAGTTTATGTTGAGATTGATATAATCCAATTAAACCAAGAACTTGTTACAACCAGCCCAACACATTACATAGTAAGAAAATGTATTATTATTATTTTCTTTGTGGCCTAACTGACTGCTCTTGTTTCAAACAGGAATGACTTGTTTTATAATTTGTTTAAGACCTGGATCCCTAACTGTTACTTGGGACCCAGAATCATCTGCCACTTCAAACACATCAATTCCAGAGAGACAAACAGACAAACAATTTGTTTTCATTTTTATGTTAGACACTTTAATTTACTTTTGAACGTCATATGTCTAGACAATAAAACACCAATACTGGACCATCTGAAGCAGCAATCTGTTATCAGTAAGGGCACTACATACCAAGTACTGGTGACGGTAACTTCCATGCTTATCTTCTTCCTTTGTTTACCCAAGTGTGTCATGTCCTAAAAACTGATGTTTGTCCAAAAATCTGTACAATTAACCCTTAAAGTCACAGTTTCTGCTGGCAATAATAAAAGCATGCTGCATGTTTTAATCAGTTTGTTTACTCAATACCATGAGTAAAACATTAGATATTTCATTATTAGATTATTATTTCTATAAAGCTGCTGTGACAACACTGGCTGTAAAAAGTGCTATAAAATAAATTTTCATTGATTTTGATGTTGATGAAATATGATTATTACAGTTCCAAGTTTTAAAAGAAAAAGGTATTGAATCAGCCATTAAATCATAAAAAAACATAATTTCTTATATATGTAACTGGTGATTAGTTATGGAAATACATTTAATACACATGGAATGTAAAAAAAAAATTCCCATAATCCATAAGGTATAATTAAAGAATACTGAATTTGTAGCAAATCAATAATAATAAATAATACAAAATAATCAAATACATTTGGATTTCTAAGAGTAAACATAAGATGACATTAGATTAGATTCAACATTTGCCAATGTAAATTGCACAAAAAGAATTTGACCCACAGTAAATGCTGTGCAGTCAAACAGTCTGTGCAGTCAAACACACACTAATGTCACACTAGGCTGTGAACATGTGCCCGAAATGGTGGGCAGCCCTATCCATGGCACCCAGAGAGCAATTGGGTGTTAGGTGCCTTACTCAAGGGCACTTCAGTCATGACCTGCCTGTGAATTGAACCGGTCACAAGACCAGATCCCTAATCACCAGGCCACGGCTGCCTCCTGCATAATGCTGTTATAGCAGACATAGTTTGTACTGGGTACTGGATACTGAGTCTCTGCTTTTGGCATCTGCCCAGCAAATCTACCAGTGTTAAGTGAACACTGTTAGTGTTTAACACTGTGAATGTTGATTTTAAACACTAACAGTGATTTAACACAGGCAAACTAGTTAATTGTGTTACCATTAACAAAATTAAAAATAGCTTTAAATGGCTTATGATCCACAAATTTCAAATGCGAGAAACCTAAGACTGACCGAGGAAGATATAGCATCATAAAACAGAAGGTGATTCCTGGTTGTGTTTTCAGTAAAGGAGGTATCATATTGTTAAAGAAGGCCACAGGAGGTAAATCGAGGGAGGGAGAATAGAAGGCATGGAGAACACCCTAGTGAGAGCGATTAAAGCGTGAGAGAGAGGGAGGGAGAGTCACTTGGGATTGAGTGTTCCCTTTACATCATTATCTCGGCAAATAATCCTGCTTGGAGCTTCTTTAAGCGGCCAAGGGGGAGGGGAAGAGGGCCACATTCTCAACGGCTAACCACTAGGCCCAGAGCTAATCCCGCACCTTATCTGCTATATTTGTGCATTGGTTGGTTTTGCTTCAATCCCACAGTTCATCCATCTGCTTGGTTCTACATGGCAGCTATGTACATGATTCATGACTTCTCCCTTGTAATAAGGAAATGATGTAACTTTTATTTTTGGAAAATACCAG
Organism: Crenuchus spilurus; assembly: GCA_036984385.1. Taxonomy (NCBI): domain Eukaryota; kingdom Metazoa; phylum Chordata; class Actinopteri; order Characiformes; family Crenuchidae; genus Crenuchus; species Crenuchus spilurus. Next base: position 121,214 of record BRDA01012421.1, on the reverse strand, counting down.
CTAGTCTTATACCATGTGAGCACTTCATGATGAATTCACCAATAGAATTAATTTGAATAAAGTTTCAATTTCTGGAGGAAGAGCTTTTATTATGAAAGCTGCAATTTATACTTACATGTAATACATAGGCATAAAATGCACTGACAAATGTACTTAAAATAAAATAAAAATAAATAAATAAATAAAATCTTCTAGTTATTGCATCTTATGGAGCAATCTGTGCTAACATGACAAGAGCCCTGAAACTATATTTCATGTCACTACAGGAGTGTTAGAGCAGACTGATTCAATTTTTGCCAAAAAAAGTTCACACTGTACTATGAGGAAGTCTCCATAGGCCTCGGAGAAAAGCCCATCCCCCATAGGGCCCATTCTAGCCCTCCCTCTTTCTGTGTCAACTGTGCTCTTAACAGACACCGAGACATTTAAAGGTGCCACACATGTTCAGATTTTGTAAAGATAATGTGTAAAAATTTTCATTTGAATTATTATCAGTTTCAACTGTATTATTCACTTACATTCAAATAAACTACAACCTTAGATAGTTTCTTTAACGTTGAACCTTAGCTTCATGACCCTTCTCTGTAAAACAAAGAGTAATAAACATATGAAACTGTTATAAAACACCTTAACGTAGGCTATAACTCTTTTAGACTAAAATAACCTCAAAGTAGAATAGTAAACTTCATTTCATATGGTAAACATTGGATGTAATGCATGTAAGTTGTGAATTTGAGGTGTTTTTGTATGTATTTTTTGCTCAATTTGTGTTTTAGTAGTTATTATTACTGCTAATAAAGCCATTATTTTATAATGTTGCAGCCTACTTCAGCATTCACATCTTAGCTTTATGACCATTATAATACAAAGAGTAATAAACAAATTTAACTATTGTATATATATATATATATATATATATATATATATATATATATATATATATATATATATATACACACAACAGTTAAAGGCCATTAAATTATAAACTAAAGGTCTCAGAGGTGTAATAACTATGTAACATGTACTCAGTTACATGTATTTAAGACACATTCACTAATAAAATGAAAAATGTTGCAAATTGACTGATGTACACTTAAGTAGATGAAGTGAGAAATTGAAACAAACTGCTGTAATGTTTATGGTTTTATGTTTAAAGAAAATATTATATTCTGTTTTGGCAATACATATATATGTTATTTGTGTCACACTTCCTCACTCCAGAACTACACTTCCCAGAAGCCCTGGTACTCCTCTGAACTCATGTGACTTACCCCTGCCAGCTGTCTCCCATTAAGACGCTGATTCACAGGACTACTTAAGCTAAGCCTGGACTTTGGTTTGTTGCTTGGTATTGTCGGACTCTGCACACAGTTACTTAGCTTTCCATCTTCTGCCTTTCAAATGGTCTGTAGCCATTTGTTTGTTAATCCTGTTTGCCTTTGTCTTGGTAGTTCTAGCCTGTGAAGCTTGTATAGCGTCCTAGACTGTATAGCTTTTATAGCGTCCTAACCTGTGTAATTTCCTTTGCTTGTGTAGCTTGAGGCCTACTTGGCCCTCTGTTTATCTTGTGTAGCTTGAGGCCTAGTCGGCCCTCTGTTTATCTTGTGTTGCTTGTTTTTCTTTTGTCTATTTCTGTTCATGTGGTTATATTCTCTTCTCTGTTTGCATTTGTGTTTTGCTTTTTTTAAATTCATGTTTCCATAAACCCACGCTCATCTTCCTTAAACTGTTACCAAGCATTACAATTCTTATATAGCACTTAATCTTTTATTTTTCTACACTTTTTTCTATTCTACCACTGTTTTTGTTATTGTGGCAACTATTTTACATAAAACATTTGCTGGATGTACTTCTATTTAAGTTGTTAATTTTATGTGTTTTCGTAGTTTTTCTCAAGTTGTGTTTTGGTAGCTATTATAGCTATTCAAACCATTATTTAGTAATTATATTTGCATTTTGTATTTTGTAACATTTATATTTCAGCAAATGTAATCAAAAGTGGTTATTGAAAATGCCTTTTTAGACTCCTGGGCTGCCATAAACAGAATATTTACTTATGATTAAAGCTTCTTATGGCTCATTTCCCAACTTAAGATAAGAAGTCTTTGAAAGGGTTTTTAATGCATTGTCTACACTGACAGGCTAATGCATTACAAAACTAGAACCAGACATTTATATGTGTGTTATTCTGCCTTCCTTTTTTCTTGCTGTCTACCAAATGCTGAGTATTTGCTTCAGTGATTGCTGGCTGACTGCTAATAGATCTTATTAACGTCTGCAGTATATGTCAACATGAGGAGCATTTCTGATGACTTCTCATGAAGGAATAAGCTGCTTTTCTTAAACAATATTGCCACAGGTCACATGCACACAGTTCTTTGTTGTTACACGAAATCGATTCTACGCGCAGCTAACAATGTTACGGCTTAATTCAGCATTAAGCAAAGCCACGTCAGCAGCCTTCATTTACCAATAAGGACGTGATATTGCTCTTCATGATGTAAATATATAATATGTGGATGAGTTGGAAGGATGATACAAACCAAAAAATGCTTTATATTGACATCAGTTTGAAACAATGCAACAAAAACACTAAACAAAACCATCTTGTTTGCTAAAATGTGATCCTAGCTTCATGGTTCTTTTTTGTCATTCAAAGAGTAAAAGATAAATTACCAATTTAGTTAATGGTCTTTAAATTATAACCTAAAAGTCTCAGGTGTGATAAAGATGTACAATGTATTTGGTTACTAATTTGTTGAAAAATTGAAATGTATTGTAATCTTATATGTTTGTATTTGAGCAGAGTAATCTACTTTTTGCAGTATTCTATTTTAGCAATTAAATTTTTTTTTCATTCTTATGTAGTTTCTAATGTTTAATTTTTCACACTTTTCTGTTGTACACAGTAAATCTGCCAGTGTTAAATCAACACTATTAGAGTTAAATTAACACTTAGAGTGTTACAGTTTGACACCCTCAGTGTTAATTTAACTCTAATAGTGTTGATTTAACACTGGCAGATTTACTGTGTAGAACTGGTAATGATTTACTATTCCTGTCTGTCACTTTCAAGCTTTAACCATTTTTGACCAATTTTAGAATCTCTAAAAAGAAGAATAAACCATAAACTTCAGTTCACAAGATGATATTTGTTGCTGGATGTACTATAAGTATTTAATTATTTTATTGAAGAAACAACACTAGGTATTATAGACATGTCATTAAGTACACATACCTTGTATCTATGCTCACTATTTTATCAGCTCCACTGACCACAGGTGCATGTACAATTACAAAACTATAGTCCATACATTTTACACATATACATATATACTGTGTAGAATATATATATATATATTCTTAGCCTCCTTTTACCCTGCTCTTCAATTATCATGACTCCCACAAGGTGGTAGATCATTCTCAACACTGCAGTGATAGTGTGTTATTGTGTGTTGCGCTGGTACAGGCAAATAAAACACATTACTCAGTGTCACTGTTGGAGCGAAAATTGTGCAGCAACGAAACCTATTCAGCCAACCGTGTGCAATAATGTACTACAGGACCAAAACAAACTGCACCAACAGATGAGGTACTGTCTCTGACTTTACATCTACACTGTGGATAAATTAGGTAGGTGAGCTAACATAGTATTTAAAACCTCCAGCAGCTCTGCTGCGTCTGATCCACTCATACCAGCACATCCCACCCTAATACACCACCACCACATCTGTGTCACTGCATTCAGAGAATGACCCACCAACCAAATAATACCTGCTCTGTCGGGTTCCTGATCATTGAAGAACAGGGTGAAAAGAGGCTAACAAAAAGAAACAGATGGACTAGTTTGTAATTGTAGAACTACAAAGTGCACCTATATAGTCAGTGGAGCTAATATAATGGACAATAAATGTAGACACAAGGTATATGTACCTAATGAAGTGGCCAGTGAGTGCATACACAATGTTATATCTCAGCTTATTTATTCTACATCAGTCTCTGTTTATAATTGCATATTTATTTACAGTAGTTTCTTGCTGCCATGCAAAGAATATAAACACAAACTGTTCAATACATTTAAGTAACTCCTTAAATTTGCAATATTTATGCATACTAATGCTCATTGTATGAAGTGTTTTCTCTCACTATAATAGTCTTGAAGATAAGCTTTGTAGAAAGGCACACACATTCACTCTTTATGAACATAAGCACTGTTATGACTTGCCCCTGTAGCCCAACACTAATCCAACCTTAAACAGCAGAAGCAGAAGAGGGTGTGGATGTAGCCTGCAGTATTTAACTGGTCATGCAGGCATCACATTTCAGCTTCTGTTTTCATGACTCTGCTGACCTAAACAAGGTTTCCATGATCCTTTTCTTTTCAATACGTTTTGAATAAGATAATGTAATAGTTCAATGTAGAATATAAGCCTTAGGGCATTGCTTTTGTCGTTTAAATCCGGAGGTAATGTCTTCATATTTCTAGAATGGCCTCATTCAGTCTTCTTACGACGGAACCACTGACAGACAATATAAAATGTGTCTGAATGACAGTATCTAAGGCAGAACAAGAAGCTAACTTCAGCTTCGTCACAATCTAATGAGCAAATGCTAACTCTTACTGATGGCTGTGGCGATATATTCTATAGGATAATTTGTCAAAGAGTAAAATAATACCCCACCTTTTACACAAAGAACTGAGCCACACACAAAAAAAAAACATTAAAAACGTCATTTTATTTTTCAGAAACCTTTATATGGCGGCGCCTCAGCAGTATGAGAAATGGCTGTGTGGGGTGATCTCAAATCTGATTGGCTGCTCCGTCACACTCCTACTTCTGCGTCTCAGTTCCATAACAAAACACTTGCAAGAGTCTGATGACTCGTAAAGGAATCGGTTACAATTATATCAGTACACTACGTTAAATGTCCAACTTATAATGGTACCACTGTTTATCCAGTTTTAATCTCATTTAACACATTAGCATTGTACCAGTACAACCTCCATGAATGTTCATTTTATTAACTCTTACTTGTCCACTGCACCTAATGTCTTCGCATTAAAAGATGAAGAAAGACGTGATTTGTGAATCAATTATTTAATGCAACATTGGAATAATTCATTTAATAAAAAAAACAAAAAAAAAACACATTTCGATGGAATCGATTCGCTGTTCTTAACACTTGTAGTTTATACAAACAAAATGCTGATTTATACCAGTGGCAGTAGCTTTCACATTGCTTTTGTGAATAAATGTAAGACGCATTCGCTGAACTTGTCATTATATGTGAAAGATAGAAAGTAGACTCGACTTGAATCAATGAATCGTTTAATTGAACGCTCGAATAATTAAACAGTTCAAATGAATCGGTTCGTTGAATCGAACCTTACATTGAGAAAAAAAACAAACACCTCGAAATGGCATGACTAAAATGGCTTACAACAGTAATAAATACTTGTCGGTCTTGTACATACAAAGTCATAGCGTTCATTTACCTGTGGCAGGTTCACCTATAAACAAGGTGCCACCGCGTCACAGAACGCATTAAAGTCCTTCCTCATGAAGTCCTCACTTTGTATGACATCGTCTTCTGAAGGAAAGTACTGCATACTTTCCTCCTGGTCCAACTCCGAGAATCTGAAGAAGGTAAAGGCTGGACACTTGCTTAGCTGCCGTGTGCCGAAGCGGGCTGTAGGGGGCGACGGTAAGTCAGGGCTGTCCAGAAGTGCGCCTCTAGCGTTCTCCAGCACACCCAAGTAGGCATCCATGTCTGCGAAGTCCACCTCGCAGTCCGAGCCGCTGTCTGTGCCTACAGAGTCCGAACGCATGTGCATCAGCTGGTATTTCTCATGCATGAGGAACTGGTTGGTATTTCTTGGGGCTCTCATGCCAGGTGCTCTGTTGCCTTTGACATTAGCCGGTCGCAGGGACACCGTAGCCATGCGAGGTCTGGACTGATGTCTTCGGTGGAACCAGCCAGGATGGTGATGGTGTTCTCGCTTCCCCCGATGCCCGTGTCTCTTGACACATTTGTGCCAACTCCGTTGGTTGTCATTTCTCTTGGGCTCCTCCTTTAAGTCGTCTTTGATGCAGAGTCTGCTGCTGTTGCCGCAGATCCCCCACTGGCCCATCATGCCTTTCCCACACATTCTGCCTTCGCACAGCATTCACACAATGCTAGCGACGTCTCCTCTCACATAATCTTCTCACGCTGCGAGCAGCGTCGAAGAAACAAAGAACCAACTTGCTCGCTTGTTTCTGAAGAAGCGTGTGTAGTAGTATGGGGTGTTAAGTTCTCGTCGTTCGTCACGACCACCCCCAAATCATCTACCTTTTTACAATCTTTTCCGATTTTTTCTTTGTAGCTGGCTTTAGACAGCACATAGCCTGACGCGGTGTTTCCAGTGCAGGCAGCTTTGAGCCGCTAGGCGACCTGTCTGTCACGCCCCCTCTGTAGTCTCTCTCTCAGCCTCTTTTCCTCGTTTCTAGCAAAATAACTCGACAGTTCTGAGGTTTGGGAATGTGGGAATGTGCTTGTAGTTTGTTCCACTTTTGTATGTGTACCAACAAACTACTTCGCCCTTCTCCCCACAAGAGCAAGCCCCTTCTCAGTGACAGTTGTCAACTCCTCCCAACCGTTCCTGCACGGGCTTTATATTGCTGTGGACGCTGGCAGTGCTCTCGAGTTTAGGGGTGAATGATTATTACTAATCAGTATTCTAGCTAAACAACCATACTAATATAAGCACGACAATGCTTAAATACAAAAAATATTAAAAGAGAAGCATGTTAACTAAATTTATAGAAACGAAGCTGTGTCTTCACATATGCGAACACTGAAAGAAAACGAATCCCCCATGAGGTTGAAGAGTGGTTTCTACCTGCATGTAGTTCTAACGACTGGTCTAGAATCAGCAACTGGCGTCTGACGTTGCATTTCTATCGTTAGAAGAGGAAAAGCCGAACAGGTTCCAGATCAGCTACCAAACTCCGACAGCACAAAGGTTTGGCCAAACGTGATCCACGCCGTGTACGTGCCTTGGAACGGAACATAACAAAGCAACTCAGCGCAAGCAGGGACACTAGTCCCGTTTTGTGAATACAGAGGACTTTGTAAATAAACTACGCGCTATGTCGCAATCCACGATGCTTGACTGCATGTGCGTAGATAGTTTAGATGTCTATACAGATAGATCAGTTGTCTATACAGAATTTTGTATAAATAATTTATTTATACTATATATAATATAAATTTGTACTTTTAAGTGGGTTTTATTTATTTGATCAGCGAACAGAGTGCACTTAATCCCAATTTTAAAATCGCTTGACTAAGTAATGGCAATAGACGTAGACGTGACCGTCTTAAATACAATAACAAAGTCTTTTGTTGTGTTTCTGGTGTGCAGGACATACACAGTTGATTTGTTTGTGCGATATTTCTATTGTCTTCTGTACACACAACTAACCCTGAACCATAGTGTTGAACTCAATGGGAATGTGCTTTTGGTCGTTTTGGCAGTTTTGGAAGCATAGTTACCTTAATCTTTGTTAAAATATGTTTTAATGTTTGCAAAATATGCAATTTTAGTGAAATACATACACCCATACAAACACATATATAATATACACAAACACACATCGAGCTTGTCTGTGGACGGATGTTGGTCGTTACACACTACCACACATCAAACACAGGAACTGCTGCACACCTCTTGCAATGCGAAATATACACATCGAAGAAACATATATCAACCCAATACATTTACAGCGTGTATATGGTGTGATCAATAAATATTTACTTTACCAACTTTGTACATTTTTAACGTAGTTTATGCTGATAGAATATTCTGGCCAACCATTTAAACTGTTTCAAAAAGAACATTTGCGTTTTTGTTACGAATGTAGCAGTCATGTTTATGTACCACTCTATGGCACCACTACAGTAGGCGGCAGTACATACGGGACTTAAGTACTCCACTGACCTACAGCAGAAAACGGAAAGCACATACTAAGACTCAAATAGCTTTCTACTCACTATGTAGGGCATGTCGGGCATGAAATAATGACATCCACATCAAAATCGCATTACACATTTAATAAAATCATTTGAATGTGCGACTCGCTGTAATACAGACAGTTTTGACCATAGGACCCATACTTTCACTTACGTAGTGCACTATATAGGCACTAGGGAACCTTTTGATATTGAGCCGTAAAGTATTTTCCCCACTCGTATTTTGACAAACCCCGCCCTCTAGATTGACCAGTTTCTTATTAATCGCGTCAGTAAGAGCGATTAGCCAAAAACAGCACATATTGCGAGATCATACTAGCCAATCAGACCGCGCAGGAGGTGGGCATAGTCGCAATACCGGTGTAGAAAAAAATAATGTTTGCAGAATTCACAACAAAGATGGCGGGCGCTGAGTGTTTTTGCTGCAAATATCAACAGAGACATGTCCGTTAGACGCTGAAAGCAACCGGCAGATTTCTTAATGCTTTAGACTCTCATTTTAAAAAGTGAAATGGATTATGCAGCCTTTCCCGAACCAAATATAGAAAAAAATGTGTGCATCATTGGATCGGAGCTTGTGGAAAACTACACAGTAAGTTATCTGAAAGCAAATAGCTGGACATACAGCTAAGTTCACCTGATATATAAGTGTATGTTTGCAATGCCCCGTTAGTCTAGTGACAGTTATCTAGTTATATTAAGAACAGTCCGAGATTGGTTATTTATCAGTGTTATTTTTATAGAGTGTCTGCAGAGCCTGTAGCTGAATATCTTACTTAGCTTACCAGCTAATAAGCTAGCTAGCTAACTGCTGTACTAACGTAACGTTAACAGCCTGCTCGTAATTTGACAGAAGTGCAGTTTAACATCTGACAGTTGTATAATACCGTGTTCTGTTTCCATTTAGCAGTATTAATGCTATTTTAAAAATGCTACATAAGCTTATAAAATTAACGTTATTCATTTGCCGCTTCTGTTCGCGTAGCTTATCTGGCTAATGTTACACACTGTAAATATAGCTGGATGAAGCTGAAATTGACTTCATAAACGTTTTAGTTAAATTTCCCCTTTCCACCTTAAATGGTACAGCAGTTACATTCAGACCCATGATACCGTCTAAGGTGGAACGGGAAATTTCATTAAGCATACAGTCGTACTTTAGTTTAATTACATATTTGGGAGTTTGTCCTAAAATATATATGTTAAATAAAACAAAAATAATAAAATATCATAACATTGAATTTCGTTTTTAATAATGATATTTTAGTGTGAAGTTGAGAATGAGAAAGCAGTTTAAAATTGAGACATATACTGCAGTTTTGTTTTGAGTAGTTTTGTTCTCTGTCCACTGAAATTCCTACTTTTACTTTGAGCAACTGAGAATTTCACAATAAGCACAGTAAGATTCATTAGTGTCAATTCAAGCAAGCAGTTAAGTTGAATAAAAAATGTCAGATGTTGGAGTGATTTCTTTTTTCTGGATGTAAAAGAAAATATCAGACACTCTGTATATCATTTTTTTTTCTGAATATTTTTTTATTGAATTTTAAATTATTTTAAAATAATTAAGGCCTTTGAATATTTCTAGTTTGACAAGTATGTGAGAATATATACAGCTCTGGAAAAGGAAGAAGGACGAAGTAACTTGTTCCCAACAATGATACACACACACACACAGGAATGTGACCTCTGCCTTTGTCCCTGCATGCAATGAACATACATGTACACACACTAGGGAGCAGTGAGCCCACACATGCCTAGTGATGAGCAACCCCATCATCTGTGACACCTATTAAATAGTTGGAGGTTAGGTGCCTCACTTAAGGCCACTTCAGACATGTCCTGTTGTTTTGAGATGATGAGATTGAATGTTTTATCCCACGTCTCAAACCATTAGGCCATGGCTGCTCCTCCAAAAAAAGAAGAGACCACTCTAAATTTGCAGCCCAATCTCCAGACCTGAATCCCAATTAAAATCTTTTGATCAAATGTGATCTGGAGGAAGATGGATGTCCACAATCCACCACACTAAGCTAAGCTGCTTGAATTTTATCTTAATTTTTTTTCACAAGACTGACGTGAGGTTACCTAATGGAGCGCCTGAACAAATTGGGCTATTCCACATGATTTCATTTCTGAATTTTTCCTAAGTTAAATCATTTATTATTATGTTGTTCAAAAATATTAATATTATCTTTGGATTGTTGGAGGTCTGAAAACACTGCATCATTTTTGTTATTTTGACCAGTTGTTAATTTTCTACAAATTTATAGTCTGAATAACAGTTTGTGTAGTTGTAATTTGGGGGAAATTTCAATAACCTATGTAATAAAACAATAACACAAATTTTACTGAGACACAGGTATGTAAATAGTAAAACTTTGTAAACAAATCATTTGCAGTGGTCTCCTCATTTTTCCGAGCTGTATATATTTTAATGACAAGAAAAACGTAATCAGATGTGGGCATGCTTTTTTTAAATGCTTGAGTAATATGGGCACATCCCTCGAAAGTCATTGAATTATAATGGGGAACAGGACCATTTGGAACTGTGAAGTTTTTTACCAGTCATCTTCTTTCTGTTTAGGTTTATGTAATTGAGGTAAAGGTTGGAGACCATCGGTGGACTATTAAGCATAGATACAGTGACTTCCATGATTTGCACGAAAAGGTAAGTTATAGCTATAGGTGTCTGAATGTTTATATATCATCAGTTCCACAGCACACACAAGCTGGGCATTCACATAATGGTCATGTAATAGAAATACAATATTTCTTATTTATTATCCAGCTTACTTCAGAGAAGAAGATTGACAAACATCTCTTGCCGCCGAAGAAGATCATTGGTAAAAATTCTAAAAGCCTTGTAGAAAAGAGGCAGAAGGAGCTGGAAGTGTATCTTCAGACTCTGCTCAGCAGATTCCCTGTGTCTGCCCCAAAAGTCTTATCCATCTTTCTGCATTTCCATTTTTATGTAAGTGTTTCCATTTATGGTTCATGTTTGCTTAAACTCTGCTTCTCTCATGTTCACCTTAGAGTGAACCTTGTTTAGATATTGATTAACTTGTGCAGAAGGAACCTTGAATAATATTTCTTAAACCTGATTTTGCTTAGGTTGGTGTTTTAAACATTTTACACAGTTTAGCATTTCTACAATTACAACAAATTGGTTGTACAATCTACTGAAAATGGTTTGATGAGAAATAGGAGTGTTAACGTTGCTGTTTTGCTGATGTTGTCTTAAGTCTTTGTTGACACATAAATGGTGTGAGTAACATTTTAACATGTTTGAGATGTAAACATTGGCACCCTTTGGAGCTTATATTGCCATTTCTTACCACTAAGCATTTTTGTATCTGCGGAGTCCGTAAATACCTTCAGTAACAGAGTGCAGCGTAAAGGTAGTGACAGAGATGGACAGTGTTAAGTATGTGCAGAATCTGTGTTTGCTTTGCTTTTTACGTGCAGTTTGACATACCTCTCTTTGGGTTTAAAATGCATCTGTTCTGGACAGACTAAAGTGAAGCAGACCTAATATTGTACATCAATCAGCCACAACATTAATACCTCACATATAACATTGATTTTTTCATAACAGTGGTGCATGTTATCATGTGGGATATAATAGAGGGTAAGAACATTCAGTTCTCATGAGTGACGGGTTGGATCCCTGTGTGTGAGCCACTTTGACAAGGGTCAAATGGTTATGTCTAGATGACATCTCTAAAAAGAGGGGTGCTCCTGATCAGCAGTCAAAAAAGCATACAAATAAGACTGTCAGAGTTGTAATTTCCTGAGCTAACTTATTGGCAAGATTATTGGCTAAAAATATACTCTATTTAATAGGTTGCTTGTATTGCAATATCTTGCAATCACTATCTTCCGTACCACACTGTATTTAGAATGAATCTTCACTGTCAGCTGTTTTCAGTGTCTGTTCACAAACAGTGATTCTGCTGATAATTTGCCACGTAAAAGCTTTAGTTTAAAAAGCATGTGACTTGTACTCTGAGGGCTTTAATAGAGAGGAAATACTGTTTCACATTTTGCTATTGATTTATTTAAAGGGGATGAAATGAGTAAGTCTTTTGACGCTTGCACAGACTAAGCCAACTGTTAAACCAAAAGCTAAAATTACAGTCAATTGTTGCTGATAACAAAGCATTTACCATTATGAGTCTGCAGTGAAGCTTAAAACAGCTTCTGTTGGCAGCGAATGACGTTTTCATGTAGAACTTGACACAAAAGCATGTGAAGTGTTTGCCGCTTAATGTCTTTTTTTAAGGCACTCTACTTTGCATTTATATGCAGACCAAGTGTGATGTTTCTATGGTGAAGGCCTGTAATATGAGACTGATAACGACAACCTAGCCAGCATGCTTTCCACATGATATGTTTCAGGGCTTGGAAGTATAAAAGACTGTCTATTAAATCAGTGAGATAAGCACATCTTACAAAGCTGTCTTTATTTGGGTCAGTGTCAATGTAATTTTTTCTTCTTCAGGAAATCAATGGCATTGCTGCTACACTGGCAGAAGATCTTTTCCACAGAGGTATTTCTTTAATCCTCATTTCATCTTATTAGTCTGTTACTTTACTTTTGCAGTCATGTTGGAACACAACCTCTGAATGTATTTCTGTTCATCTTAACTGTAAAACTGTGGTGTAATTTTTGTTTTACTGTTTGTACTGTTTCTGATATAAATATGGCTCCAGACTAGGTTTTGCTCTTATCACAGGTGAGCAGTTATTAGTTGCTGGTGAGGTTTTTCTCCTGAGGCCGCTGCAGCTCTATGCCATTACCCAACAACTTAAGCTTGCCAAGCCAACCTGCGCTAATGGAGACGCCAAGGCAGATCTGGGACACATACTGGACTTTGCCTGCCGGCTCAAGTATCTCAAGGTTTCAGATGTTTCACCATTCATGAGATCTTTGTCAATGTTAAAAGGACGAAAAGTGAGATGCATAACCCTGTAAAATCAGTTACGATGCTATAGTGTCCAGAGCAAGATTTAGATATTGTGCAGTGAAAACCCCTTCTGAACAATTTCAATACAATATCCAAAAAAGACTGTTTGAAACAGTGTATATAAATAAAAAACGTTATCCCTGAATAGCCTCTGAGGCTCTTCTTTGCCTCTTATTTGATGCATCCAAATAGAGTAAAGTCAGCATGCTGGGGTGGGGCTTATTGCTGTACATGCATAATACCTTTAAATGCTCTTTCAAGTCTCTGCACTGTGTTTATTATACAGAGTTATGTGACTAACATTTTGAGGTGGTTTGTGTATACACAGATACCCGGAACAAAAGGAGTTGTGGGCACTAGCAATATAGAGGAGCACAGTCTGCTTTTTGACCTCTCTGTCTTTAAATCACTGCTCCAGGTTGAGGTATGAGTTTGCTTAAAGTGATTTCTTATGCTTATTTTCCTTTTTGTGTCTGCTCAGTAGGTTTATACTGCTCTCAAATGTTTGTGCTCTTGCATAGATCACAGAATGCAGTTCAGCACAGATAAAGGGACTCCCTTCTTTGAAGGCAAGCCTAGCTACACTCAGCATTCACCACTCGGCTGCATCCATGAAGGTATCTAAGATTTCGGTGTGACGGCAAAAATAGTTTTTGTTTTGGCTCAGCATGGCTATGGTTTTGATTGCATAATGTTAATTGGTCAGCTTTTGTATCGATGTGAAATTATGCAATAATTTCTAACTTTGTGTTTGGGTAGGAAATTTTAGTTCCGGAATCTGCCGAGTTTGCACAGTGGGAACCAGAAGGTGTGGACATAGACTGCCCAGTGACTGCAATCATTCCTACATGGAAGATGTTGACAACACTTGACATGAGCTGGAATTACATCTGCAGCATTGATGAGTCTGTGGTGAGTGATGCTTATTGTTAAGTTTTAATAGCTGTGTTTTCTGTATTCCCATGGAATATTTATTGTTTGATTTATATTGTGGCTGTCTGTAGTTCTGAATAGAGCTGTAGTCACACTGAACATACAAATATTAAATAATATAAAAATAAAAATAGAAATATAAAAATATGAATATTGTGTAAAAAAAAAAAAGGAAATAAAAAATTTCCTTTAAAAAAATGTATTACATTAATTAATTACAAAATTAATAACAGTGGTGATTAATTAATTGTGATTAACTCAGTATATTTACAAAAAAAAGTTAAGGGAAGTGTCCACTCAAAAGTCTTATTTACCCAATTTTGCACAGTCATGTGTGAACTCAAGTTTTTAATTTTTAATTTTCAAGCTCAGCCTATAAGGCTAACAAACAACTAGAACTCAATAATAACATTGTAAGTTGATTATGAATGATTAATTATGATTAATTATGAATTAATAATTCCAGTTTTGGTTTGCTCACAATGTTTAAATTTGCTAAACTATGTCCTTCATTGCTGGAACCAAGATACTGATTTTCCTTAAGGAAATATGATACATTATAAGCTTATTAAAACAAAATGGTAACAAGGTAACAGGGCATACATTAATTTCTCTGAATAAAGCAAAGCAAACATTTTCAGGTGTTCTGAAGTAGAAGAGAAACATACACAGTTTAGGCAATAATAAACAATGTTCTTAATAATGTAACATATCACTCACAATTACATACACTTGATAGACCTATATATAAAATAGCAAATATGAAAAAGGATTGTATAACTGTTGTATGTTTATAATTAATCTCAGAATTTTAGTAGAAGACAATGAGTTTAAAATGCAGTCATGTGTTCTCGCTCTCGATCTCTCGCTCTCGCTCTCGATCTCTCGCTCTCGATCTCTCGCTCTCGCTCTCGATCTCTCGCTCTCGCTCTCTCTCCATATATATGTTACAACGTATTACACTAATATATTTATGAATATGTACACAATGAGGTAACGAGACAAATAATCCTTTAGTTCTTCTGGCTTATAAGGTGGCACCTTGGAGACTTTTATGACTTGCATGCAAATTTCTTTGTTCTGTGGAGGGGTTTTTATCTTGTTCTCCCAGTGGTGCTGGTGCCTTAAATTTAGTTGGCTAAATTGTATCCCCTTTATTATAACCCCTACAAATTAAATTCAAATGTGTGATGACTTTGTGTCGAAAGACCAACTGTTTGGCATGGTGTGCATAGAAAGTCCAGTTTTCGTTCATCCAGAGTGAAACACAATCACACTAGACTGTGAAATGCATTTCAGATCCCTGTTGTTGGCTGAGTTTATCTTTAAGCAATCTAAACAGGTCGTTAATTATCCCTTGTTGAAGAGGTCAAAAAGTGAGTGGTCAAAATGTTGTACTTGTAAAAGCTATTAGATATTATCAGATTTTATTTTATTGCTTTCTGCAAAGGCTTTTTTTATACCTTAACAATGCTGTGTTTTAACAATGCTGATGGAGAGGGGTCATCTGTTCCTACAACCTAAATGCCTCCACATCATCAAACATACTTCCAACTCACTCGGACCCCAAACAGATCTTAGTCTCACTGACTAGTTATTTTGATTTAGGGCACATTAACATGGCAATGCAATTTAGCAGTGATTCTCACTATTTTTTTCAAAAGAGCCATATTGACAGATCAAAGTCAAAGAGAGAGCCACAATATCACCCCAAGTCACTCAAATAATGGAAAAAAATA